>QVOA01010341.1:0-16085 GCA_014825685.1 Pseudomyrmex cubaensis | reverse complement strand
GTGAATATTACAATACTATAACCGTGAATCCGCTTTGCATTCGCTCTCCGTTTATAAGTTTTACACTTTTTATTTAAGTTCCGTGACTCGCACGAGCAACAAAGAAATTACAAATGTGTGAAAATATAATTTCGTAAACTTTTACGAAGTACTTTTCTTAATAATGTTACTGCGCACAAGGTCGTATATTAAGTCACATGTCTGACACTCTTACGGGATAATTTGTCACTCAAACACTTTCTATTACAAAAGTTTTCTCTCAGCGCGAAGAGAAAGAATATATATTGTTGAAAATATTCTTAATATTTTCTCTTCCGTCGCAGTTTTGCGCATCTCTTGTTTCACCGCACGAGAACATATATGTCGGCAACGCAAAGATGAAATGCACAAGGGAGATGAGAAAGGAAGGAAGAGAGAGAGAGAGAGATAGAAGCTGCGTGGCTCATCTACAATTCCGTTGGGCTTGTACATATCGACAGGTATCGGGGTGCCAGGGTTTTCTATTACCACCTCAGCTTGTAAGCTAACACATCGTGTTAGTCTCGTGTGTATCGCGAGTGGCTCGTCGCATCCTGGATGCGCACAGCGCAGCTGCACGGAAGATGGACCGGGCATAGAATAGGAACACAAAATGTAAGAAATAGCTACGGCAAGCTGTCGCGTCGACGAAAAATTCGAGAGACGAGACGCGCATAAAAAAAAGAGAGAAACGAAGGTAACGAGAGAAAATAGTCTCGGTTTCGTTCGTAAATATTACAAGATAACTCGTTTCTTCCGGCGTGATTGGAGATACGTACACTCTGCGAAAAATACGGCGCGTAGTCTCACTTCTCGCGCGAATTTTATTCAGTAATAAGTTTTTAAATGATTCTTAATCGAAGATACGCACTTTGAAGCAGAGAGTTTTTTTACAAAGTGATATTTCATATAGTCTTTAATTATTTTCTGCGCGCGCCACTTGACGTCTATATTAGTTTCAAGCAGATGCGATCAGTTTTGTTTGACATCCGCTCTGTCACTATGATCGATGCATCATTTACCTTCTTCAACTACTTATGCTTGTTATATCATGGGTACGTCACGCCGGCCTATAAAGTGCCGGCTTTATACACTGATCGATAATGTCTTATTTCCGTATGCCGCCTTGATGACTTCCGACACGTCGTAAGTTACAAAGTATCGCGTCACTTGCTCCCTTAGATCGATTTTTTATATTGTCATATCGATGTAATTAGAGAAAAAATCAAGAGAGAAAATTATTTTTTTTTTTCAAAGAAAGAATATTATTTTCGTGCTTTTTTAGTAAACGTATTTTTGTCTTTCTCTTTCTCTCTCCCCTCTTTCTCGAGATTATCGAAAGAACCATTTTTTCTGGAGAAACCAGATTTACTGTCAGATATACCCTTAAGTTATATGCCCAAGGAAATCTTCTTAAAAAACCATTCAGACTTATTATTCCCTCGGATGTCAAAGTTTGTCGAGTATCTAAAATCGGCAATTTACGTGTTATCATTACACATGGGAGAGATTTGTCGTATATCTCGCGGGTTTCTATCTTGTTTTGAGAGTCTTTTTTTTTTTACGAAGTGCGTAGAATCTTGATGAGATTATCGTAAGTCGCGCGCGATGAGACCTAGTTCACAGAAAGGTCGGAAATAATCTTGCGTAGCACACTCTCATAATAGAATACGCGAAACGTGCTGCGTGAGTTTTGTCGCGACGGAGAAGGACGGGTCGTCGCGCATCGCGCCGCGCTACACCGCCGAGTATACGCGAATTAGGCAAATTTATACGAAACCATAAATCCTTAATTATTTTCTAGCCGCGCAGCGTTCCGTGTAAGCGTGCCTGGAATTTGCGATTCAAATTGCAAGGCCTTGCTATTAAATCGCTCTCCACAAGCAAGCCCGCCGCGCGCCCTCGTCTTTGCTAATATTTACCCTCGTCTTTCGTGAGTTACCCGCGTTGTCGAGTCAAGCGGAGGTTTACAAGCGGCGGAAGATCACCCCTCGAGTCATACTTACGTGTCGTCTTTCGGTCTGCCGTACTGGCGAATAAGTGATTTTACAAAGCTTGTTCAAAGTCCGGTCGAGATTAAATTTTCTTATCTTCAGGAATTTACATGCGCTGATCGTTCAGAGAAAAACGGAAGGGCAATTTCTCATCTGCGATATTTTTCGACTTATTGACATGCATTTGTTTAAACACAGGTTAATAATTACTTTCGATTTGTATTTGATTCTTGGCACGAGACGCCGCGTAGTTTACGTTTATATACGGGAGCATTTGGGACATTTCCAAAATATTTCAGTCAATATTGCGTCTCTTGTAATCTGTCGCAAAAAGCGTCACGTTACAGTCAGATAACGTTTCGATATATTTTTGCTATTACATATGTTGGAAATCGCTGTATATATCTCGTAATATTAATTTTATATTTAAATGTAAATTATATTTTCCACGCTACGCATTATTGAACAAAGCAGTTACAGATGCTCTTGAATATAATTAAATATTACGTTTGAAGAAATTTTAATAATATCACACAGAATATTATTAATATGCGATACAGAGAAAGAGCAATATTGAACACATCTGATTTTTCAAGGATTTTTTTATCATGAAAATGTTACACAGAAACGTTGTGTTTCCGTGAAATAAATTTAATTGCGATTTAATTCGTTTTAATATTTTCTAAATTTTTATTTTGTAAAATATGTAAATTCTAAAACTACTTATACATATATATTTTAATTTAACAATATTATACGTTCCTCTGGTACGGCCGTGTAGGAGTAAAAATTATATGCCTCGTCAAACCCAGGCAGACAGTAATAGTTTCTTTCATGCCGACGCGCCGACACACCAGCCGACGTAAGCCGTTTCAATATAAGACTATGTTTCATCACTGAAAGTCTATTATCGCGACTCATCCTTTCCGGCCATTCTTTTACGAGGTCTCGTGTGTACGAGGCAGAAACTATGCGTTACTTCGCATAATTTTAAATTTATATCCCAAAGCGCGCGCGAGCGAGCTCGCAGATGGCCCGCAAGGCGTACATACAGGACTCTGGGTATAGGTACTGGGGCTTACTCTGTGCAATATCGTGGAAAAACTCCAGGGAAAAGTAGAATCTGCTGCCGGGCGCGCAGAGGAAGAACCTACGTGAGTAGAAGAGAGTGTCGCGGACGCGACAAAATGTCATCAGCATTGATTTTTCCACTTATCGTAACTTTGCACTGTATATACGGAGAGACAGTTTCGTAGGGATTTTGTTATACGAGGTTACGTCGTTCCATTTCCGTGAAAACCTTCAGAATCGCGGGATCAAGTTTTAATGAGGCGTCCTCAATTGCTGTACTTACGGTCCAGTCCGTGTTGAAGTTTGCGCAAATTGCGCGGCACTTGAAAATTTCGAGATCTCGCGTGAGGTTATTTATCCAGAAGAGATTTTTTTTTTTTTAATTTTTTTTTTTAACAGTTTTTCGTACAAACGTGATGACGTTATCGATCTTAATGTCAATAAAACGTAACGTTATTTATTTTGTTGTTTAATTTATTCAATAAATAAAATTAATTCCTCGCGAACTGTCAATTTCCATTGAACGAGCGATCGATTAACACAATCTATAATGAAAAATGATATAAGATATATATATATATATTTTTTTTTTTTTGCATATTCGCGAATTTATCTTTGTTGCCGTAGTAAATTACTGGATGCACTTAAATGCACGTTAAACGCAAAAGGCCGGATGCGTGTAGTATTAATCAACAAGAGTTGGGAAATGTCTGCCACCGGTTCGTTAGTCTCTCGTATATAACCAGTCAGAGTGATCGACGATGCGCGATTAAACCAATATGCAGTAATTGCGCATTCATTTAATTCAAAGTGGGCCAATCAAAGTTCTCGTGAATAGATGTTGTTTTCGTTACTAGATAAATAGTATGCCAATCTGTCTGCTATCTTACTATTCAAATTTGATCGACGCGACTTTCCAGCGCAAAATCCGCGTAATCATTAAATCGCAGGTAATGCGGAGGCATCACCTGCAGTTGCATTATCTTTGTTGAAAATGTAAAATATCTCTCGTTTTATATTGGCGTATAGTGCGAAATACCAATTTCGACCGAAATTTTAGAAACGTAGACTCCACGACCAGTCAAAGCATCATTTGCGAAGCGCGAAATGGTGTTCCGCTACAGCGCACTTGGCTTATTTCCCAATAATCTCGGTTTCGCTCACATCGCATTTTACGCCCTCATTTACTCGAAGTTTGCGCACGCACTTCAAATAGATTACGTTATCTACTTGTTACGTTATCAGAACAAGATCGAGTTTTCCCCGCATACATAAATAACATTTGTGGTGTATTATATTTTACGTTTTGTCTGCAATTGTACTATATGTAACACGCTAGAATTTGGATAGAGGAAATTTTCTGATAAATCGCGACGATCGAAAAAAAAGTAGTAGCACAAATTAGTCCGGTATTTCCGTTAATTAGTCCGCGAATATTGACGTGCGTACACATTGCGCGCTTGGGCAAATCACTTAACGCCCAAGGTGTTGATCCAAGTATGTGACTGATAGGTGCAGGCTTAATAGCGTTCGGCTTAGGTCAAGCATGTCATATTGCCCAACGCCTACAATGGAACAATAAACAATGGATTGTTATCGCAAGTGATTGAGCTAAGTGTGGTTTCGCCCTCTCGTCGGCTCGAACACGAGAGATCCTGTGACGAAACGCGTCTTCGCACATGTCTAGATTTCACGTATGTGTTACAGATATATAAGGTAAAAGATCCAATTACTGACAGTGTTCATATTATTGTCAATAAAAATCTAAACGATTTTTTAAATATAAAAACTACATGTTTAATTTTTATTTATTCAATTCTATAAAAATAATTATATTTGTTGACTGAAATTTGTTTTAATAACATAACATGTAGTTTTTATATTAAAAAAAATCGTTTAAATTTTGACTGACAGTAATAGGGACACTGTCAGTAATTCTTTTACTTTATTGACAAACGCGTGGTACACGCGTGGTACACGCGCGCTTTTAAAAATATTTCTGTCATTCAGATTATTGTTTTTTTTCTGTATTTATTTTATATGACGTTTCTTAATGTAAATTTCATCACTTTCGGATTTTATCTTCAAATATCAAAATATAAAAGAAAAATAGTGCTTGTTTATTTTTTAACCTGAGTCAATTGAGATTAAAAAGAAATCGATCGGTTCAATGTCACTGCTGAATATGAAAATCTCATCTCTTCTCTATATTCAGTTTCGCATAAGAAAGGCCTCTTGATCTGAATAATATATTACGCGTTTGTTATTCAATTCGGTAAATTTAAACAGTTTTTATCCGGAATTTTTGAAAAAAAAAAAAAAAACGAGTTTGTGGAAACCTTCGTATCTTAATCTGAATCGCTTCTTCTAAACTAACACGTGGTTATATTTGGCAAAGAGATACGTACTTTATTACATGCACGCGTTTTTCCGAGTGATGCTTCATTTTCTTTTATCGGATAAAGATAGCGGCTCTCTCTCTCTCTCTCTCTCTCTGTCTCTCTTTCTGTTTGATGGGCGCCTTCTGATCTCTAGATCAGTTAAATTCGCCGGGGCTTTTTTCGTTCACTAAAAACATCAAACCGTATCTAGATAACGTTAAGCTTTAGAAACGCGATCGATAAAGTCATCTTCTCCCTCTTGGCTTGGGTTTTCTCTCTTTCTCCCGGAGTGGAATAGGAATTTATATGTTCTCCCATAAAACGCCCAGCTACCTTCCTCTCCTTCTTGTGGCTTGTCTCCAAGGTTTATTCTTTTTCTCTCTCTCTTTCGTGGATTTTTCCCTTTTTCCTGTGCGTTCTTAATTTCCGTGTGTCTTAAGCTCGCTCACATTTTTCTCCAATAGTTAGACATACATTCGTACTTTAATTTCGTGAAAAAAAAAACCTACGTTGTTGTAATGACAGATAATATCTGATCGCGAAGTTGTCACGAAACATACGTTGCGTTTATTTATATCTTCGGCAATTATTACACTGTGTGTTACGTTACATACCAAAAAGTTCGAAAAGAAGTCAGATGTGTGTTCGGAAAACGGAAAAAGTAGAAAGAAAGAAAAATGACGGAGGAATAAATTTATAAAAGGTGAATTTTTTGTCTATCACCGGACTCAGAGGATCGATTCACATCGCTCGCAATGTAAGCGTTATTACTAGCTCGAGTCACGGAAGGTGGATTTCCGCGGTTTTACTGAATAATACTATGTTTGAGTAAAGCTCTTGTCTCCTCGATTCTAGAAATTGCTCCCCCGAAACGGTCCATATCGTTCGGAGTCGTGTATTTACGACAATTGAGACGCCCGCCCCATCATATGAATCGATGACGAAAGGATCGAGGCACGTGATTGTGGTTCTCATCGAAATGCATCGATTTGCAATATCCGTTAATGTTCGGTGCGACGACACCAGACACCGAATTTCGCCGAGCGTGAAATCGAGATAATCACTGGCAAACCAATCAGAGTAACTAGACCGAGTCGGAGCAGACTAATGAAGATGTATAAGATGATGCGTGTGCGTGTTTAAGCTCTCCGAGATCGGCGTGAAACGCGCGCCGAGGGAAATTAAAAGTCGCGTAGGGAGTAATTACGACGATTTTCGACGAAAGAAAGAGTCGGCGGCTAATGTGATTGTTATATTTAGTTTGGTTTCTCTCATGTGTATCTTGGTCGGCGCGCGTGAAGTGACGCGGCCATTTGTGACAAACGAGTCGTGAAATTCCGCAATAAAAATCGAACGACTACTCATTTGATACAGTGCTAACGATCGAAGTACGATTAAGATTATATGCTGTTTGATTAACGGCGATATTAAAAAGGTGCAGCTCGCGCGCCCGTGCACACGATTTATACGACGACACAAAAACGAATTGTACGAATAAAATTGAACACCGCGGCGGAATCGCCGTGTACGAGCACAGATTCGAACGTTCGAAAACGATAGAGAAAAATGTGCGTCGTACACGCGAAATATAAACGCAATAAGCGCATTACGTATCGGAGAAAAAGATGTAGGAGATAATATTTGCGGTAAATAATAACAGCTTCGGCAATCGCCGCCGCGTAGCGACGTCGTTGGACGTGGATTTGAGACGTTATTGTTCCGCCAACAGTAACGAGTCTCGGATTTGAATTCATTGTTTCAAAGAGCCAGTTACAGAGGCTTTTCACGAGCGATATATTATCTGTTATTATTGCAGCCCCACTCGAAGCCACAATGGCCGGCTTTGCGCGCTCTGATCTCCATATTTTAATTAAAAGCTCTTGACGCTAGATACGTACGTCTCACCAGGTAGAAGTCAATTCGCAATATCACCGACGTTCATAATGTAGTTGTATGTTAGTCCGGTGCAATAATAATTTAGAATACGTGCTATTTCCATATTGACAATGAAAATATTCATTGCCGCCGCGAGCGGCTTTCTTTGATATAACAATACATTCTACAGGAAGTTGAACAATAATTTTTTTTCTCATCAGAGTTACATGTATATAAAAGAAATATTCTATATAATGTGTGTGTGTGTGTGAAATAATTTTAAACTGTTAATATTTTATACGCGTGTTTATATTTTTATAATATGAAAATGTAAGATTGCACACACGCACACACAGTGAAAAGTAAAGCTCATGGCCATTCGGTAAACGTATCCGACGCATTTGTTCCCCACGTCCAGACAAACGCGGTTAACTAGATGTGTCTCTTTTCTAACGTCCACGAAGGACATTAACTCCGTCGCGCAGGACACGTTCGTCCTTGCCCCGCGGCTAAAGAGACCAATTTGTCTGTCCATTATCGCGCAGCGTAACACAAAGGCGAGATTCAACTTCGGTATCAGATATACCGAGCGCGCGCGCTTTACGGTGTAAAGAGAAACTCAGGTTGAATGAAGAGAAAACGCGGAGGAAAAGGAAATATATGGCGTGTATTGTATATGTGAACGTATAGATGGATCGTATACAAGCGGGGGATGAAATCAGTAAACGGAAACACGGTGCAACAACGGAAAAGGATGGAACGGGGGATTATTTTCGGACGGTGCTGCGGAATCCGGCGGTGTGTTCTGGCGGCGGGAAAATAACGGTGGTTTATCCTCGTTGTAAAATGCGGCGCGGGGATGCTTTTCCTCTATATATGCGAAAATAGTGGATCGTAAGACTCGCGCGCGGCGGTTGCCTGCGGGAAACGCCGCGGCAGCAGAGAGCCGGAGCACGGTGGAGAGGTCGAAAAGCGGGGGCGTTCGCGCTGCTTGCTACGACGACGGCATATGCTGTGTACGACGCCGCTTGACTCGTACATCAACAACGTGATTCCCATGCATACTGCTCACAATCTCCGCGCGCGGAGAGGAGAGAGATGCATATGCATACACGCGTGACCCCGGCTTGCATATGTGGCCCCCTTGTTTCCCTCGGGGGACACGTGTGTAGATCTCCGCCTCGACGCACGTGCATGTGCGTCTCGTCTCTCTCTTCCTCTCTCTCTCTGTCTGATGTCCGTGTGCCACCGTGCTCGCTACGGTCCTAAATTCGTGTTCGAGGTCGCGCTACGTCGCGCCCGTGTCATTCGGAGAGAAAGCTTATAGACTGTTTCCATCTCTGCCCTCATGTTAGGTATGCGATTAAATTGCAGTCTCGGTACTCTGCACTCTCGTCGAGATATTTTTCCACCTTTCCTCTCTCCGTCTTTCTCGACGCGCGCGCACTTCTCGCGAGAAATTATCAATAATTAGCTACAATATAATTTATGCAGAAAGTGTTAAACGAACCTTAAAATATGATCGACTCGGTTTATTGAAATAATATTAACGCTCAAAGAATTTCTCTCTTTCATCTCGCACAATTATAGAACTGCTAATTAGTTGTCGCGGTCTTTAAACACTCGGCGGAGAAATTGTCTTGAAAGATACAAGTCCATTTGAGACTAATTAATTGAGTTCTTCGTTAATGATTCCTTTTTATCGAAGCTCTTTACTATACACGCGCGTACACACACGTACATGTATAAACGCGATACTGTTATTTCAATGATATTACCTCACGTTCGAACATGTGTTACGATTTCAATAGAAAAGAGATACGAGGTATTATATATATATATATATATATATATATATATACACACTCTGAATCGAACGTGTAGCTTGATCTTTCTATCGCGCGGCGGTTTCATTCGCATTAACGTTTCAGTGATTTCTGATAATAGCGCGAATGCGACGCGTGCGGCTAGGAAATATGTATATATACTACACATATACAATATACGTATGCGCGAGAAGGTAAAAAGTTAGACGCGCAAACTTGAGATTGGTTGCTTGCCCCGAGGTTTTCCCTATAGAAAATTCCAGATACATCTCGAATTTCCTTCGTCGAACTTTTCGATTTGTACTTTCCTTTCTCTCGGGCGCAACGTTACGTATATATCCGTTCTCCTCGTTTTCTTTTGCGCGTCGTGTTACACGTACCGCGTCCTTTGTTTTCTGGCTCGTGGTAATTTTGTCAGCCCTGTCGCGCGGCTCGCAGTAAACCACGTACCAACGATGGGTCTCGTGTTCAAAGTACCTGCTTGTAATTGCACGCGGCCGTTTGTGGGCGCACAAGGGACGCACGCGCGCCCTCGGGATACGAAATACAGAGGACATTCCGTCGAAACGTTCACGGTACGTGGCGTTAAACTCACGGCTGTTCAATCGTGCTGTAATGTAAATTAACCTGGAATTTGTCACTTATCGCGACGATCTTTTGACGAAGGAAATAATTTTCACCGCAAAAAATATTGGTTGCTTTTTAAATACGCAGTTAATACGCGGTTATTTTTGAAATATATACAAGCGGACTTAATAATAAATTTATTCTCGATACACATCGATCGTCGTCTGAAATAATAATATGAAAAATTATTTTTTAAATTATATGCAAGATTGTTTTTTTTTTTGCGGGGCGAAATAATCTTTCGTTTCTCTTTTGTAATATTCTTTTTGCGGAACGCGTTTGAATGTTCTCTGTGCTAAAATGTCGCTATAATTACGACGGAAACAGGAGCACCGCCCCTAGTAGCTGCGCAAGTAAATAAATGACTGCGTTTTTTTATTTGCTCGTAATGTGTTTTATTATTTCTACGTTCAACTTCGTAAATGTACATCAACGTAGGTACTAGTTTAATAAAGCCATAAATATGTAGCTTAAATTGCGAAACTTTTGCACACGTATTGTCGCAGTTTTGAGTTTATTCCGTTAGTAACGTAATAATTATGTACAATTGTTTTTTTGTTTTTTTTTTTTTTTTACGCGAAACATATTTGTGAAAAAGTTGCGCGCCACGGAACGCATTACGCTCCCTATTTTTCCCGCGAAATGCGAAAATAAAGGAAACCAAATACTTTTCTCACGTACGCTTTGATTTCGTCGGATTTCTTCTTATCTCTTCTCGTCGTCAGGACGTACACGGGAAAAATCAACGGAAAGGAAGTGTCGGTCGCGAATATTCCTTTTTTTTTTTTTTTTGCAAAAAACGACAAAAACCGGCGCGCGGAAAGAGCGGCTATAGCATGTACAGACGATGTTGCGGCTCACACGAGGAAAGAAAGAAAGCAACTCTCAAAGGACGCGCCACTACAAGTCAGTTCTCAAAGGATGTATCCGGAGGGGGAAGGGAAGTTGTACATATAACCTCAACGACCGCAGAGGACGCACGCGGATCTAGTAACTCGATAAATAAAGAGGCAAACATGGATAAATCGTGCGGCGAGCGAATCGGTCGGGCGCTCCCGTTTTCGTTATCCGAAAAAATCCCCCGGTAAGCTTCTCGATTCTCTCCTCGGTTGTGTTTTCTGCCCGAACGTGTTGCTTTTTTGTTTTTGTTTCTTTTTTTTTGTTTTTGTTTTTTTATTCCCAATGGGCTCGTAACTCACGAGTTCCATATAGTGGAAAAAGAAAAAAGCATGAGAAAAAGCAGCTAGTAATGACGAAAGAACGAACACAATGACGAATAGTTAACACGTCGATGCATCAGTCAGGTTTGTGCTGTTATGCTAGAGCGTGACCGAGTGATACGGGATTGAATAGCGGTGCGCGACAAGGATGGAAACGAAAGCGTGAATTCGCGGGAGAGAAAGAAGCCGGAGAGGGCGGCGTAGCGTGCCGGGACCGGTTGGCCTTCATTTGGGTGCAAATGGAGTTTTTCCTAAATGGACGTTTCAAAAGTTTTGCCGCTGACAGACATTGTTTGGCCGGTGCCCCAACGGAACCGGGGCGAGCGCAGAAGGACGAGCAGCAGAAGGCGATGCGGAATCAGTCCCGTCGAGGCTTTGATTAGCTGGCGCCACGAAGCTAAAGGCTTCCTCGATTGTTCGCCTCGTATTTATAGTTGGCTCCTCGCTCGTTCTCCTGATGGCAATTGTCGCCTGTCGCCTTGTTGTTTTCCTCTATTTTTATTTTCCTCTTTTCTTCAATTTTCTCTCTCTTTCTTTCTGTCTATCTTTTTTGTCGTGATATTCTAGTGCTCCTCAATAATAAGACGGCATTTTGTCCTTTTACTCTCATTTCACACTACTCTCTCATCTTATAATTTCATTACAAAACAAAACAAAAACAAAAAACAAAAAAAAAAAAAAAAGAAAAATCTCTCTTAATACAATGCACGTAAACTTTTTATTATGAAAATTGTTTTCTCTGTCATCTCTCGTTTTCCTGTTTTCTAACTTTAATTTCTAGCTTTTCTCACTTTGTTTTTCCTTGTTTTGAATCGAGAGACCGACGATCGTAGGTTGTTGGTTCGGCTTCGTTGTTGTGTGGTCGATCGTAGATAGGACACGCCGAGCGTTTGCTTGCTGAAGCTCTTATCTTTAACACCACACTTGAGACGATGGATGCAATTAATTATATATTTATACCAGAAATATGTCATCTATAACGCGTATTGAAATCTGTTTAGATTCAGATAAAAAGCGTATTGAATAAAAAACAGAAAAATTGACTGTAATATATTTTACGAAGAATTAAAACCCCTTTTTGCGGAGATTTTCCTTGTTATTTGTTTAAATGCGAAGACGATTTCTAAACGACGTAAATTTTCGCGACTCAATCGGACGTACATTCCCCGTTACGTGATCGAAAAACGAGCGACGGGCACTAAAAGGAAAAGCAACGATTTCCCGTTACTTTACGACAGTAATTAAGCGCGACTTCGCTTCGGAAACCGCAACTAATGCTTGCCTCTATTCGATCCTGAAGCCTCATTTGCTCGTACATCCAATGACGCTGTGTCACTTTGATCTCTAGTCGAGCACTTACGAAACTGAGATCGCGCACGGTTCTGTAATCGTTTACTTTCCGTTCAGCTATCGGTTTCACCGAAATGCGTTATCTATACGGCAATATGACTTTATTAAAAATTCATGTAACTTTTATATAAATATGTACTTAAGAAATACAAGTCGCGTTTTGATCTTTTCTGACGTTTGTTTGAAATCGACGAATATTTTCTCTTTGCCGCGAAATACGTGCAACATTTCCTTAAAAACTGAATTAATTTCTGTGCAGTGCCGAAGGTGGAAATAGTCGATGAGCATGGTGCCACAGCCAATGACAAGTACTACAAAGCAGGCAGTACAATAGAGTTGAAGTGTGTAGTCAGCAATATACCGCAACCTACTGGCTATGTCACGTGGCGACACGGATCCCGTACATTGAATTACGACACGACTCGCGGTGGTATCAGGTAAGTTGTAACACAATAAAGATAGCACACACACACACACATATGTATATTATATCTGCTCTGAAATCATCAATACTGCGAGAATTGACATTTGCTCGTTGCAAGAACATTTTAGTTTTAATTTACATTCGACCGTTAACGTACCGTACCTCTATACCCGTTTGATTTACCGCCAACATGACCACCGCACACTTGAATACAAGCTACTTAATATTCTGGTAATTTGGTCTATGAGAATTCGATAGTTCGTGCATATATATATGCACGTACATAGGTAGTATCCCGCAATAGGTATTCCGCACAGAGTCGTTCTATAACCTGCTTCGATAAAGAACGGCACGTCTCCGGTGAATTTCGAAAGGCTTTCATTAAAAGTTCCCAGCCGACGGTCAACAGTTGCGGCATGTGTGACCTAATTGGTTATAGGTATATGACGGCATTTATGAATTTTAAGCAACGTCGGTCTTTCAGTCGATATTTGTTTTTGTCGGGTTTTGTAAAACGATTTTTTCAATCAGCGATCCATCAATAAATCAATTTCGAACTTTTCTCAGACACGGCGTGTATACGTACACACCTTTCCCTTCCCTTTTTCCACATTTTTTTTTTTTTTGCCGCGTTCTGTTCCTTTGAGCTTAACCGATAGTCGATTCATATACGTTCGACAGTTACGGCAATGTTCCCTCGATAATGGCTCAGAAAATGTACGAGAAATTAGCAATCATCGCGAGCGATATTGAGGTTGAGAGAAAGGATGAGGTGGCGCGGATCGAGCGTCAGGTAAACTGTTGACAATTTAATCACCCTCGAAAACGCTCGATTATAGCGAGCCGACACATGATGAACGAGCGCGCTGGCTCATGCCAAACGCAGAGGCAACGAGCTCTGAATAAAACATATAAAACTTTCAATCGCCAGCGCGCCGGGTCACAGGCACGATTAGAGACCAATTAACATAAATTAGAAGGCGAGAGAATTTTATGCATATAAATAAATAATGAAAAATAATACACGTGCGAGGGAGCGTAAAAAAAAAAAAAGAAAAAAAAACTACAGAAAAGAACTTGGTTTTGATCTCTAAGATAGCAAACAAGCTTTCTAGTAGCAAACAAAATGTGACGCGCGCGAATTAGAACAGCGTTTAGAACGGGCGCAATTTATTGAGAACATTTCTATTACACTCGGATTGCTCCCGAGAGGCATTTTGCAAATTCGTTTAATCGAACGTGTCAAACGCAGTGCCCCGCAAATAAATGAACTTCGATCGCGCCATCGTCTGTCGTGATTACTGACTCGCTGAATCCCCATTTGTATATATACCACCAACGCCGCGCTATACGTATCGATTTAAAAAAATTGCTTCCTTGATATATAAATTATACCGCGAGAAAACTGTATTGCGTATCTTGCGCGAAAGCTCTGCGCTTGCTAGATCCATTTTCTTGCTAGATTCCCGCGTATTATTTCCCCGTTTCCCCGCGTACGATAGGAAAAGATTAATCGAACTTCTCACCGGTATTTCCGTTGCACGCGCGAGCGATATACAGGTTTACCGACCGAATGAATTTGCGCGTTATTATGCCTTTCGATGTAAACGTAAGGATTACGCGCGCGCTACATATACGCGCTATTACACAAAGTGATATTGCCGGAAGAGTTGATGTATTAATTATCCCCGAGCTTACATATTTCACGGGCTTGTATTTCCGCCCCCGTCTCTCTTCTTGTTAATGCGAAAACTCTCTCTCTCTCTCATACACACACACACATACAGGTTTCACGTTAAACGACTAAGGATGCAAGGTTGATACAGAGTAGTAGGCAGTACATCGGCGAAGTTAGTTAGCAGTGTAACGTTATTATACTCTCCACGCGCACGTAGTATTACACTTCACTGTCTCTAGTACCTCGTATGTAGCAGCCCCGCCGACCTCCTGTCTATTACTCTTCACCTTGGGCGCTCTCTAAGTTGGTCAAGTCCGTGAGTGCCTCGCCTCGAGCATGCATGACCAACAACGTTTGTAAGCTTAACATAATCAAGTAGTTGCGATGTAACCGGAGAAATCGATGTGTGCGATACAAAATGTTCGCGGGACTTGTCGCAGCAGGCAACTCTTTTTCTCTCTCGTTTACTTGCAATTAAACAAAAAAAAAAAAATGTTTCAAAAATTCTGCCGACAGATCGCTGAAGAATAGTAGCACCACTGGTGCAATATATCATCAGGTGCTTCGTATCTATCTGTACAATATATCAGTGTAATAAGGTAATCCACGTTATTTAGGAACAATATATTTTCGCTATACGGCATTTCACATATGCAGCTTTTAATCTCGCGCGCGTGTGAAAGGATTGCGAAGGAATTAACGTAACTGACGCACAGTCACCGTAGCATTAATTAGCATTAGCCATTTTGCTAATAACGCATTTGTGTGTTAGGTTAATTTAAAATCGTTTATAGCGACTTCATAGCTTCGTTTTTGCGGAAGAACGGAAACAATTTTGTTTTTTTTTTATGCGCGTCGAAATAAGTGACACGTAAGGTTTGAAACTGACGTGATTCATAAATGAACAATAGGATTTTGCGCGATGAGCATAGAATAAAAAGACATTAGAACGCATCATGCGCAGCTGTATATACATATATAGAAATGTATGTATTGGCCGGCACCCCCGGACGCGCTTGTCCGTAGCAGTGAAACGTGCAGGACTGATCCATTACTCGGCAAATCAATTAGGACACAGGCGCGACCAGCGTCGTAGCGTGGAAAAAAGCGTGACGAAAACAAAGCATTTAATCGGATTTTGTTTTATCGGCTGTACACGCTGAACCCACGGCGGCAAATATTTCATGGCAACAAGAGGGGACATCGCGGTGCTCCTTTTTTTTATATCAGTGCCTGCGATAAAATGGGCCTCCATATTTCAAAATTCTATTCCGGTCACGGGAATTTTTTTTTTCGCTATTTCTTTTTCGAAATAACGTTCCGTTGAAATGACGGCGTTATTACTCGGCCTTCTGCGTGACACTAGAAACGATCGAAAGGAAAAAGATAATACAAACTACGATTGTTAACATCAACGCGACAGAATTTCACATTCAGAATTTTCTGTGTACGTTGATATTAAAAATATTCATCCCGCAAAACGCGATACGCGAATCCTGTTTGGATTTCTTCAAAATTGTAAATTATAATTTAGAGATAAAAATATAAAAGTTTCCTACGATCTCTCGTAATACGCGCTTTGTAAAATAAATTATTTATAAAAACGAATGAGAGAGAGAGA
>QVOA01010302.1:0-17023 GCA_014825685.1 Pseudomyrmex cubaensis | reverse complement strand
TTTTTTTGTTTTATTTTGAACCAAACTAGAGGGTGGAATCATTAAAATTCGAAATTCACTATTTTAACGGACACTCTAGTGTACACACACATTAAATGTTTGCTCAGACAGCAATCTGTTGTAAGAACGCGCGGTCGTGCGTGTTTACGTACAATCGAGAACTGATTCGTAAATTGAATTTTCAAGACCGTATATCGTATTCTATGAAAACTTTATTATCGCTGCGTAATTGAGAGAGATGTTCCTTCATTCGTAAATGCTTCTGTAATGAAATTGAAATTGTCGAGAAATTTTTACGAAATTGCGATGTAAAAAAGAAATTTCTTACGCGGTTTTAATTTTCTTTTAAATCGCACGAGGCAATTTCTCGGCAAATGAGACAGCAGGTGAGAAGTAGTCAGCGTAGTAAATAAGTATGAGAAAAAACACGCTCTTTGCACTTATTTTATCTTGCTTTTGCGAATAGAGAATGCGATTTCATTGCGCTAAATTAACATCTTATTAATGCCGTCCTTATCGGCCTTGGAAAACCAATCACATATACATCTTGATGTTAAATAAGGGATCGTAAAGTACAGTTTTCGTAAAATACAATTTGTTCCTTGCTTCACGCTTCTTTCCTTCCTTTCTCGCGCATGTGTCGAGTAGGTATAGAGGAGTCGCGCTCTTCGTCGTGCATCAATTTGCATGGCTCAGCAGTTGCACAAGAGCTGCGGTGGACGTTAGATGACGCGAAAAGAGCACCTGGAGAGAAAGAGAGAAAAAGAGAAAAAACTTATTGTTAGAACGGCTCTATCTAAAGCGCCCACAACTGTGCGGAGAAACGTAAACAGAACCATTGCTTGTCATGTGATTAATAATGAGATTGCGTCGATGAGGCGATTACCGAGAAATAGATTTACATAGAGCTGTGTTCTCGTCGCCGTATTTTTCATCGCCGTTATTCCTCTCGAAGAGTATCGCAGAATAGAAAACTTTTAATACAACTGGGAAAATAAATTGTAAAATAAAATTTAAACATTACTGTATTAAATATATAAACTACATATATGTGTATAAATAAACAAAATAAAAAAAAACTGTAATACTTGCAAGCGATTGAAGTGAGACAGACGCGGCGACCTACATTCTCGCGTCGCGCGCACTTAGCGCTGGCTGTAATTTTTACCTTGTCGATTGGCAGTCGAGATGACAACGTAAAAAATATCGAGTCTTAACCGCGAGTTGCTAAAAACAGGAGAGCAAAAAATCGAGGCGCGACGAGAGAAGAGAGAAGAACTTAACTCTGCTCTGAAAAAATAAAAATTAAAAAAAACAAACCGAAAAAAATCCGAAGAAAACAGAACGGATTCCCCTCCCCGCGTCGATGAAGCGCGTATGTGTATTCGCGACTCACGTTCGATTCGATGAGATCGTTTCAAGGCACTTTGAGCGTGGCGTCTAAAAAAGGAAGCTTGTTCGTCCGTAGGTGAGAGCCGAGTGTCGCGGGGGCGATTCCTCGGCGTCTTCGGCGTCCTCGTCGTGAGCCGCAGGTGTTCGCGCGATACGCGCATCGAGAGATCGATAGCTCAATCTTTCTGCGCGATCGAAGACGAGCGAGAGACTTTTTCGTCGGATAAAATTCGATTCGTGACGCGATAAAAAGTGGCGAAATGCGATCAGTTCTTTTTTGTTTTTAGCAATTGCGTGAATTGCATGAAAGTGATTTGTGTGCAGAAAGTGTTGTCGGCGTGAAAGGAAGCATCGACGAGATTTCATTTGACTCGTCTCTTAAGTAACAATTTACGTCGGAAGGAAATGTAAAGTATATGAAAATAACTTTTTCCGTTAAATAAAGATCATTCGTCTGTCGACTCGTTTTATACGTGATTTGTTTATGAAATTGCTATTAAAAATGAATAGCTCGCTGTACTACGACCGAGCCTTCTTATCTCACCGACGTCTATAGCTCGCAATAACTGGGGCATTCTCTGGATGCGATCTCGCAAGAAGAGAACAGTGCAGTTATCGTTGCGCAATTCCTGCGTCGATCGAAGAAAGTACAATTTGCAATTTAGATTCCTGCTTTCAATCGCAGTGTGTGTGTTGCACCGTTGCGCAAAAATTTTGCCAAAGTTTCGCGGCGAGAAAACGCGAAGGGACCGTCTCGAGGAAAAAAACGCGCGCATTAAAATTCCGTCAAATACTTCAGACAACGTGAGAGAAAATATTTACTGTGTGTGCAGAGAAAAATTTGTAAAATAAATTTTTGACAGATCGGGAGTGTTTAAATCGATTTGCCAGCTCGACGAGTTTTAACCGATCGAGTGTGACTATGACGAGCGCACGTACGGCGGAATATCGCGCGTGTTCGACGCCTGCGTGCGTTGCGGCAGCGCGCCGTGACGTGTTGGACTTGTCGTCTGTATTTGGCGATCTCTCGACGTGTTGTCTCGGCGAAAATATCGATTATTCGCGGATTCGTGGCCTTTGTCAGTGTGAATAGCGATTAGCGCGCTACGTGAGTCACAGATATCGGATCTGCATTTGGTGTCGCGGGCGCAGGTTGTCGCGAATTTGCATGTTTTTTTTTGACGAGCGCAACTTTCGAAAATATCGCGACGAGAAAAACAGAGATAGAAAAAAAAAAAAAATCTATGAATATTCATTGGAAAGAGGATGCGGCGGCTCGTTCACGTGATAGTTTATTATCATTATTGTTATTGAGAGAACGAATGTGTACATTATATATCGGTGGAACGTCGAGGATCGGTTTTATTAATTTATTTCGAGCGTAAATTGCGCCAAAGACTCATTAAACATTGGATCTCGTGTAAATGGACGCAGATGCGCCGCCGACACTGCTGCCGTGCGCGATCTGCGCGCGGACTTTCATGCCGCAGTCGCTGGAGAAGCACGCGAGAATATGCGAACGGGCCGCCGCCAAGAAACGCAAGCCGTTCGACTCCGCCAAGCAGAGAATTCAGGGCACGGAGCTGGCCGAATTTCAGCCTAAGCAGGAGACGCGGCGGCACCTGGACGAAAGGATCGCATCCAGATCCTCATGGAAGAAGAACCATGACGACTTCCTCAAGACGATCCGCGAAGCTCGCGGCGAACTTGTGAGTCCTTCGAAAACGCTTTTCTGTTACATGTGAAATACGTATGTTTGCGTATGTTTTGCAATTATTTAAATTCTTTATTTTTTATTTCGTAATTAAAATCTTTGATTGGTTTTTTATTGCTTTCCAGCTGGATTCGCATAAACGCTGCGGCAGTTCCCCCATAACTTCGGGCGCGCCAACACGCGCCAATGAGAAAGGCATGTGTCCCACGTGCAATCGCCACTTCGGCATCAAGGCCTACGATCGCCACGTGGCCTGGTGCAAGGACAGATTACCGAGAGTTTTGTTGAGCCCGGCGACTAATCTGGCGAAGGAGCGACTGGAGGCGCGCATGAGATACAGAGCGCCAGCCTTGAAGAACCGGCGAGCGATCAATCGGGAGAAATACAGTCCGGGCTCGAATATGACTGCCAAGACTTCGGTATCGTCGCCTGCGCTCATCAAATCGAAGGACACCGCCTTGACGACCAATTGCAATAGAGAGAAACAAAAACTAGCCGTCGTGTGAGTTTTTAAAACTTTGCAACCTTTGACAACTTTATCGTCTTTGATCCTATCTTTGAGATATATAAATTTGTTGTTTGGTTCTACAGGCGACATCCTGAACAACTCAAGGAATCACCTACCTCATCCGGACCAATGAAATCACGTCTCGCCGACCGCGATGTAAACAGGTAAGACGTCACAGTTGACATCAGAGAGTATCTGTCATTTTTCAAAAGATGCAAAAGCAAGACACTGTGGGTTGTACGAGTTGAGATAAAAGCGTAGAGAATGTAGGCCGTATATCTTAGAGGATAAATCTGTACTTAGTATGTGTGTGCCGATCATGAGGAGAAGGGATCAGGACAAGGTTATGCTACTCGATGCATGAGAATGCGCGAAACAAATGATCAAAGCAAAATTGATCAACTAAAACAGAGAAAAATATTGTTTCAGTAATAAGAACATTGCGAATAATTTTTTTTTCCTAATATTTAAGTCCGACCACCTTCTCCTGATGACTATTAGACTCACGTCCTTGAGCCCGCTTCCTTCTCCTCAGGCGAGCGGAGGATCGCAACTCCTTGCCGATGTCTTGTCAATCCTTCTACCCTGCAATTTCCTCCCGTCGTTCCCATCACTTTCCCGTCCCGTCTGTGAGACCTAGAATCAACGATCCGGTCTCCTTCGATGAGATCGCGTCACCCAACGTCTCGTTTCAAAAGCAATCCAATCGGAACGAAAGAACATTTCAACGCGCGCAAAGCAACAACGCGAGCAATCTGGAAATTCGCTTCGCCGGGACACAGAAAAATGTTTCGTCCAGAAATCGAGATTACCCGAAAGTCAACGACACCGCCGTGAACGACAGGACTCTAGGCGTGACCATACAGTCCTGCAGGATGCACGCCGATCGTTTAGTAACGTGGAAACAAATCAGACGTAAAAAGAACGATCAAACGAATAATTCAATTGTCAGCCACAATTCCTCGCAGGATTTTCAACTGCTCGATTTTGAGCTCGCGGTTGAAGATGATAGCGTAACGGAGAGGGAATCATTGATTATAGACGACGATTTTGCTCAAATCGACAACGTCGAAGCGAGAAACGAGCTCAATAAGGCGAACGGTGTTACGTGGTTGGGTGATTTTCCGTATCTGAATCAGACGTATTTGATAAAGGATTCGGAAGACATCGAAGAGGTGTCTAGCGGCAACCGGCGACACAGTCCGCGCGTGGAATTTTACTTCAAGGAAAGAGAAAACGAAATCCGCGAATTTGGTAAAAAGAAACCGAATCGAAAACGTGCGAGGAACGACGAAGGAATCAGAGTCGCGAGTAACACAGTAGCGGAAGTGAAAATTAACATTGAAGACAAAGAGGAGGACAATCAAGTTGAAATAAGACACAAAATAGAAGTGTCGAAAGCGGATAAATATAAGCAAGTAACAAGCAGCAATAAGGTTGAAGAGCATAAAATGGAAAAAGTAAAGATAGTTGATGAAGGTGTTGATGAAAAAGTTAAACAGAAAGCGAATGATGTTGCGGAACGCGACGTAAAGAAAGTAAAAATAAATACTGCGGACGAAGAAGATGTAACAAAAATGTGCGCCGTAAACTCAGAAACGCAACAAAATTCAGAAATCATTGAAAATGGTTTAAACACATACGTAGATAGCGAATTTCTGCGAGTTGAAGGTAGAACCAAAGAATACGAAGAAAACTTCGTTTCTGACAATTTCAAAAATAACACGAAGGAGGAAAAAGACTTCGATACTTTTGAAACGGACGATTGTTTGAATGATGAACCGAGAGAGATCTTCGATGACTCGATCGTTGAAACGGAAGTTGAAACGACGGCCGAAAGTTCGCATCAGAAGAAGACCACAAACAGCGGCTCTGTTTATGATAACGTTTTCGCGGAAGCGAAGAACACGCGGAACGATTTCGAATCATCGGTCACGTTCAAGAACGATATCGAGGCGTCGGGTTGTTGCCGTGACGGAATCTCCTTGAAAACTAGCGTGAATTTTCCGAAAAAACGCGCTTCCGTAAAGCGTAACGGAAAATCCGAACGCCCGAAGACTAACTCGATCGAGATAAAGCACAAAATCAGAGATAACATGGATCGCTTTCGCGGCAGCACCGATTCCCTAGTGTCCTCGGTCGAATTGATGGAATTGGGTCTCAAACGGCCCGAAGCGGACTGCGCTTACGAGCTAGAAACAATCGAAATAATCAGGCCGGGCAAACGAGGCAGAGTGCTGGTCAAAGGATTGCCGAACATAAGGAGCGAATCGGCAGAAACGAGGAAAGATTCCGAGAGATCGTACTGGGAGAGAACCTCGAAGATCTCGCGAAGCAAACTGATCGGTCTCGATCCCTCCTGTGTGTGTTACTCCGGATACAAATTTCCTAGGAGAAACACCAGAACCTGTGTCCTCCCGCCAGTCCCAAGTTCATCTCTGATTAACGAAAGGTAGCGATTGATGAGTATAAGGTAGAAAAAAAATAGTACGAAGTAGAAAAAGTTTAGTGGTATTTTTCTGTGAGAAAATAATTTGGTAGAACATTACATTAGCCTTGAAACACGGTAGGTTGTTTAGATAGTTGATGTGTTAACGTATTATAGGAAAATCGAACTGGCAACACGTCCCGTCTGGTGCAATTACGTGCGCAGACGGCCGGACTTTAATTACGTGCTTAAGGCTAGAACGTAAGTTTCAGAAACGTCGCATCGGTTGGCACCCGAAGCACAAGTTTTCGATGTTCAAAACGCACGCTTGCTAAACTAATCGATATTTTCAAGTTTCTCATGAAAATAATTTGTGTACGTCCGACAAGCGGAATAGATTGTAGAACTTGTGTGTGTTTTCACCTGTCGCATGCAAATATTTCGGCACATCCGCAAAGCAGTAGTTCGTTTCGCGGAAGAGACCAAGTCAAACGCACAATACGCACCTCTTCGTCAATCTTGGCGCGAAAACTCTTTAAACTACAGACGTCGAACTTTAATTGCAGCGGCACGTGCAAGGATTACAATCCCTTTCTGCTGGCCGAGCAGCAGATGAACGACCTGCTGTCGGACACGAGCGATCAGTCTACAACGGGAAGTCCGAAGTCCCAACCGACTCGCGACATTCTTTATCCTCTTTCTCACTCTTCCGCCTTTGTAAAATATCCTCCTTCCGAGAAAAGAACGTCTCTGATAGCTCCTCCTACCGAATTCGACGACCTCTCGTCGATCATATCGTCGAGCGACTCTACTGAGACCAACTCGATCTCGCGGGAGGTCTTCCTGAAGCCCGACCCGTCCAGGAACGCGACGGGCCCGAAGAAACCCGTCAGGCAACTGGGTCGACGTATCATCATCGACAAATCGAAGGCGCTGGGTGTGGACGAGCGTCGCAATGTCATTGGCAGCGCTGATCACAGTAAGACTCTTGACAAGGTCACGCCTAAGGTCACGAGATCGCAGATCAACCGGTCCGATTCGATACGGGCCTCGTCCGCGCCCAGAACCAACGCGAGTCCCGACGTCAGAGGAATCACGGGTGGAATCAGAAAGTCGCGTAACGCCAAGACGGCCGAGAATCAGAGGTCGTCGGATCGGAGGAACAACAATTACTCGTCTCTGTCCGGCAGCACTTTGAGCCTCGGCTCAATCATCTCCTCCTCAGAGACGGACGTCAAGCGGTCGACCTCAATGTTCGACGAGCTCATGACGTCCTTCGAAGAGGACACGTTTCCCGATCACTTAAGATCCCTTCTCAATAACGAATCCTTCGACTTGTCCAGTTCCATGCACGACGGCGACAGGCAGCGTAACGGCAGCGTGATCAGCGACGAGGAACTGTCCTTACCGGAGAGCTACCGACCGCAGGATCACTGTAAGCTTAGCAATGACTCGGCTTACAGTAGGTTGGTTTTCAGCATTAATTTAATTTTTTTTTTTTTTAAGTTTTCACCTCTCGCATACATATGTTCACGCTTGCTTGAAACCCAGTTTGATTTGTGCCTCTAGTTTAAATCGCAAATATTCGCATCACGGACGCAGCACCCACAGCGACATGGCCGGTCGCCTCGACGAGGACGCGCCGAGGAACGGTGTGTCGCCGATTCAGATAACGACCCAGTGCAAGATGTCCAAGTTTTGTCACGAGTGCGGTCAACGATTTCCCGAAACCGCCAAATTCTGCTGCGAGTGCGGCATCAGGAGACTCGCGCTGTGACACACACGATCGATCTTGATGTTTGGATTCGCGGCGAAAGAACGAGAGAACGAGGATATTTTTTCTAGAAAAAGGAGACTATTTTGATTTTTTTTTATTTCCGATTTTGAATATACATTTTTCGAGAGCGCGAGAATATCGCTGAAATATGTGAGGTGCGAATTGAGTAATTTCGAAAGTATTTTGTCGAGAATGAAAAAACAACGATCTCTATTGATTGCCTCTCGTCACGATAGTACACGATACTATCACGATGCGTGAAATATAGCTTTTACAAATCTCAGAGTTTCCGAGTGTCTTTTATGAATTTTGCGATTTTACTGCCGTAGAATTGTTTTTTTTGTTTACGTCCATACTTTGATTGGTTTTATACACGTTGGGTCTCTGAGTAGCCTATAGTGATATATTTGATAAGAGAAGTTTTTTTTTGTTACACAAATATTAGGATGTCTCGCAGTGCCAGCGGGCAGAGCGTGATTCTTCGTAAAAGAAAGAACAGAAAAGGTTTTCACACGAGTCTTCGCGTTTCCGAGTTTTGGATTTAAATAACCTTGTGTGTGATACATCATCAAGTGTATTTCGCGATATTGATACATTAAATAAAAAAAGTACAATAAAGCTTCGAATCGCTTTAGCAAACAGACTAGTGCTCTAATAAATTATTTTTACATAACAAAAAATGAACTTTAGATAAGAAAATGTAAATACAATTGATTTTTTTTTTAATTTTCGAACTCTCGATTTTTCGAGAAACAAAGTATGTATCGTGAGAAATAAATTTTATTGTTACGAGAATGTTTCAGAAGAAGACTCACGTTCCGCCCATTGATATTACACAAAAAAAATGCGGGACCCCTGTATACAGACAGAGTCGGACGATTGCGAAGTCCGTCCGTTTTTCTACAAAAAAAATCACACAAGTGCGACTTTTTGATAAGCTTTTTTATATAAGTTGCGAAAAAAAAACATAATTTTTCCCCTCATCATTGTTGTGTCACGTGTTGCATACGTAACGAGATCGACTACATATATCTTATACATATATATCTATACATACATAGACTAAGATTAGGAAGTAGGTAGCGATTAGGTGAGAGCTCGTCAGTAAACGCTCAATTAATAAAATGTGTTAACAACGAAAAGAAATTACTAACCAAAAGTGCAACACAAGCGGAACGCGCAATACGTTCGAAGCAAATTCGAAAATAGAAAACAAAAATTAATCAAGAAAACGAATTTTTCCATTGTAGCTAAATAAATTCGAAAACTGTGTACACCATCGCCAAATGCGCACAATCGCCCCGCGAAATCGATCTTTTCCTCGTATATTTTTAATTACTACGATAAGACGACGGTGTTCAATTACATGCCGAACGTATTCTCCTTCTATGTAGCGTGTTTTCGAAGAAAAAAAAACGTTAGCGATTAAAGCGAGTGTGTAAATCGAGAGAAGCCGAAGAGAGAGACGACTTTCGATCGCAAACTTGCGCCTTTAATGAAAAGAAACAAAAGATTCTAAATTAATTCACAAAAGACTCGCTCCGTTACGCCCGACGATGGACTTCTATTTATAACGACCACATTGCTGTGTGTAACGACTATGTACTATGTAAGGATTATTTATAGTACGATTCTAATGAGAGAGCGACTTGTCAAGTGCGCGCGCTATATAACGCGTATACCAAAGAATAACCGCCACACAAAGAGCAGGGAGCAAAACTTGTCAACGTCAAAACGATCGACGTTCATTTTGAGAGAATGTAAAACTAACTGTATGCAATGCGAGAACGAAAAAAAAAATTATATCTCGGACTGTATTTTTGCAAGTGTAATAAATCGACGCTTATACACGAAAATTTCATTAGACGAAATTTTTTCTTCCCATCCTGTTTGTTTTTTTTTAATTTTACGTGTAAGTTTCTCTCATTTGTTTTACTATTTTGTGAACAAATGAGTAGAAGTCTCTCGAAGGTTTCGATCAGTCAACGAATGTGACAGCGTGTCCAAACCTGGCAAATATTTGCGAAAATGTTGCACACGTCAGTCAATCGGCTAACACGTGGAATACTCGTAAGATATTTTTTTATACGCGATGCTAATTGCAGCTTTGCGATTGAATTTAAAGCAAAAAACGTTAATTCTGTCTCCTATAGAAATTCGTCGGACATTCTCGCGCGACGATCAGAAATTCGCGAGGCTTTCACGTTAATGTCAGCCCGACGGAAAAGGCTGCAGTCAAGTGCGGGACGGACGATAGCGTGAGTACATAGTTTTGTGGAAAATGATGAATTTCGCAAAAGTAATCGTACGTGTAAATAAAAATTTTGTATAAATTGATGTCTATAAAAAATATTTAACACATAACTGCGTCTTGCTAATTTGCAGAACTTCTATCCTCTGATAGATCACTGTTACGACGCGGTCGTCGTGGGAGCGGGAGGGGCGGGATTGAGGGCCGCCTTCGGTCTCGGTAGCAAAGGGTATCGCGTGGCGGTGGTGAGCAAGCTCTTCCCGACCAGATCGCACACAGTGGCCGCGCAGGGTGGAATAAACGCCGCCTTCGAGGAGGAAAACGACAACTGGCTCTACCACATGTACGACACCGTCAAGGGGTCCGACTGGCTCGGCGATCAGGACGCCATACATTTCCTCACGAGGGAAGCGCCTCGCGCCGTCTACGAGCTCGAGAATTACGGTGAGTGAAAGCAAAAAAAAAAAAAAACTGACAAGAGTTATAAAAATCTTTTCAGAAGAGATCTCTTAATAGAATCAATTGATAATAGAAGTGATGAACCAGACGAAAGTTTAAGGGTTCTCTATGTACCGAAGATTATGATATGTTTTCCGTACTAGAAATCCTATATCAGAAAGTATTTAGGCCCTATTACTGACAGTGTCCCTAATTTAAATGACTGTTTAAATATGAAAACTACATGTTATAATGTTAAAACAAATTTTAATAAAATGTAAAGACCTTGTTACTGACAGTGTCCCTAATTTAAATGATTGTTTAAATATGAAAACTATATGTTATGATGTTAGAACAAATTTTAATAAAATGTAAAGACCCTGTTACTGACAGTGTCCCTAATTTAAATGATTGTTTAAATATGAAAACTACATGTTATGGTGTTAGAACAAATTTTAATAAAATGTAAAGACCCTGTTACTGACAATGTCCCTAATTTAAATGATTGTTTAAATATGAAAACTACATGTTATGGTTAGAACAAATTTTAATAAAATGTGTATCAAATACAATTATTGTTTGAACAATAATAGTGAACAAATAAAAATTAAACATGTAGTTTTCATATTTAAACAATCACTTAAATTTTGATTGACAGTAATGGGGACCTTTATCCTATTGTCTTCTAAATGCGACATTTGTCTATTTCCCACAAACAATTCAAGCTGATTGGAGGCCCGATTCAATTCGCTTTTCAATCGATAAACTTCGACTTGAAACAGACTGGAAAAATCTGACGGTTCGAATTCGAACTCTGGACCTCTCACTAGCTCGCAGCTCTTGCACTCAGACCCACTGGGCCGGTCTTAATAGAATCAATTAATTTACGACCTTAGGTTGTCCGTTTAGCCGCAAGGATGACGGTAGGATTTATCAGCGTCCCTTCGGCGGCCAGTCGTTGAAATTCGGAAAAGGCGGCCTGGCACGTCGAACCTGCGCGGTCGCCGATCGGACCGGTCACGCCATGCTTCACACCCTTTACGGACAGAGTCTTCGTTACGAGGTGCACTACTTCGTCGAGTACTTCGCCCTCGATCTGCTGATGCACGGTCGGTGCTGCAAGGGGATCCTGGCTTGGGAACTCGAGACCGGTCAACTGCACCGATTCAGAGCTCATCACACAGTAAAAAATCTCATCAAGTTTATATGCTGTTGATCTTCCTCAAGACGTGAAAGAGAATAAAAAATCGACAATTTATCGCACGAGCAAATAAGTCTCGGTCTGTTACAGGTGATGGCGACGGGCGGTGCCGAGAGATGTTACCTCTCCTGCACCGCGGCGCACGCCTGCACCGGCGACGGCATGGCGATTGCGTGTCGAGCGGGACTGCCGTTGCAGGACATGGAGTTCATTCAGTTTCACCCCACCGGTATGTATTTGCAAAAAAGGACTCACCGATCCTTTCACCAATTTCTCGAATTTATTCCCGCGTCTCTGCCGCAGGTATTTACGGCAGCGGGATATTGGTAACCGAGGGTTGCAGAGGGGAAGGCGGTAGACTCGTCAATTCCGAGGGAGAGTTTTTCATGGAGAGGTACGCGCCGGTGGCTAAGGATCTGGCGTCCCGCGACGTCGTATCGAGAGCCATGACCATCGAAATATTTGAGGGAAGGTCGGCAACACAAATTCTTGTAGCTGTATCTTCTTTAAGACAAAAAAAAAACACAATCAGAGTGCGATCTTTTCGCAGAGGCGTCGGGGAGAAGAAGGATCATATTTATTTGCAACTGAGTCATCTGCCCCACGAAATGTTACGCAAGAGACTGCCGGGGGTGTCGCATCTCGCCTGGGTGTTCGCAGGAGTGAACGTGAAGAAAGATCCGATCCCGGTGATACCGACGGTGCATTACAACATGGGCGGCATACCCACGAACTGGCGTGCCCAAGTGAGCGACGCAACACGCAAGACGCGTAATTTTTTTTTTCTGTCATTGTTTTCAATTATCACCAACCGCGGTCCAGTTGGTGACAATTTTACGAGCGAAAACAAATCGAATATACAGACTCTAAACGCGCAAAGAAGAAGAAACCGAATGCGGTTTGCCTAGAGTTATGCGAACGCGTTTTGACTTAATGACACGTTGTGACAGGTTTTGACGCGGGAGAACGAGGAGGACAGAGCGATCGAAGGTCTCTGGGCGGCCGGTGAGACCGCGTGCGCATCCGTTCACGGTGCTAATCGACTTGGCGCTAACAGCCTGTTAGAACTTCTCGTCTTCGGCAAAGCGATCGCCGAGCAAATCGACTGCATCACTAGACCCGGCGAACGTCACGAGGATCTGCCGCCAGTGATTATTAAAATTGCCAGCTTTTGAAATTTAATTTATTACGAGTCGTCTCGTAGAGAGAAAAAAAACCATACACTTCGTCTTCTTTTATGTATTTCTTTTGCCAACCTCGCGCCTAATAAAACGATTTCGCAAACTGAAAAAAAAAACGATTTAAATACGCAGGACATTAGCGAGCAGTCGATTTGGCGTTTCGACGCGACCCGTTACGCGAAAGGTTGCGTTCCCGTGGCCGAGCTGCGCGAAGAGATGCAACGCACGATGCAGACTTATTGCTCGATATACAGATCCTGCGACATCCTGCAACGCGGATGCAGGGACATCACTCGACTGTACACCTGCGACTTGCCGGACTTATGCGTAAGCCGCTTGTACTTTTTTTTTGTGATTGTCGAGAAATGATTTTCTACATCTTTGCCGCGTTGTAAAAAATTAACAGAAAATATATTATTTTGCGACAAAAAACGAACAATTATCTCGACTCAAAGAGCGTGTAATTAAGATAAAAAGGAAATCGCGTATTTCTCATACGCGTGTGTTGCACGCACGGATTAAAATGTCTAGTGACGTAATCCGCGTCGTTGCGTAAACCGATGACACACGCGAGAACTTCATCTGCGGATCACGTGCGATCTTTCTCGTCTTGTTTTCGTTTGTTTTTTTTCTTTCTCTTCTCTTTACAGGTCCAGGATCAGTCTCTCATTTGGAACACCGAGCTCGTCGAGGCCTTGGAGTTGCAAAACATGATACTCTGTTGCATGCACACGGTGTACGCGGCCGAAAATCGAAAGGAATCGAGAGGCTCCCATGCGAGAGAAGATTACAAGGTATCGTATATATATATACACGTACATACACGTGAGAGGCCTTTTAAAATTTTCGGAGGAAGCAATTTGAGACACGCGCCGCGTGTTTTACGACGCGGGTTTTAATTTACGGACCGCAGAGAATCGAAAACGCGTTTACACGCTTGTTTTCGCGTTTTTCAGGAGAGAATCGACGAGTACGACTATTCGAAACCGCTCGAGGGACAAAAGAAACGACCTTTCACGGAACACTGGCGTAAGCACACGCTCACGTGGGCTCAAGAAGACGGATCGGTTGGTTGAAACAAGCGGATAAAAATTAATAGAGAATTGCTATTTGTTCTTATTTGTTTTTAATTTTTTTTTTTCAAACTGATTATCGCGAATCGGTACATGTGTCCGTTCTCTTAATGAGATATTTTATGCATGTGTGTGTGTTTATGTGGGTGGTTCTCTGTTTACAGATTTGCATTTCTTATCGGCCTGTTATCGATACGACTCTCGACGAGGCCGAGGCCCAACACGTCCCGCCCGCGGTTCGCGCATATTGACCTAGATAATGAAAAATCACCGGTTCGCGCATAACGACGCAGATAATTAATTAATACCAGCGGCGCCGAATAATTGAACGCGTAAAACGCCTGGACGCGATGTCTTTGACTTGTTGCTCGTTCCCACGTGGTATCTCAATTGTGTTACTTGCAATCGGGAAAACGTGAAATTTCGACACTGAGTCGCTGCAAAATTTCAAAAAAAAAAAATGAAGACGCGCGATTCAACGCAAATGTGCTCAAAGATTATTTTACGCGCAAATTTTGTTCGCACTGTCGGCGACCTCGCGAGCACAGTTTGTTGAAATGCAGAACGCGACCGATTACGCGCCGACACGCGCGTTATTGTGTCGCAGAACTAAAAAAACACCAAGCGTTACGTCGTCGAGGTTATTTTTCAAGAATATTCTTTCAAACTCGAGTTTTTTTTCCCGCTAATGCCCGAGAAGAATAAAAATATTGTGCAAGGTCGGTCAGAACAATGAGTTTTACTTATATAGTTTCTAAAAAAACAAATGCGGAAACGCATCTGGATTTGTTAATAAACATATGTATATCTAGAAAAAAGAGATAACTTCATATTGTTTGTACTTACTGGGAAAGCAGATACTCCCTCGCGGTTGAAGACGCAATTTGTGGTTTTCGTTTCTTAAACGCGCAGCGTCTTGCTTTCTACATCGCGTGCCTTAACGTCTCTTATCATCACCAAATTCGATATTTACACACGTGTCTTCGGACAGTTTCACCTCTGGTTTCACCCGTTTCCTCTCCAAAATCGAAAAAATCCGCTTCGAGCGCGCATCTTCAGAGCGCGTCGTTGTCGGATTCTTTTCTTCGACGCGCTCTTGGTTGGCAGCACTGCGCGTCCCCGGCTTTTCGGCGACAGTCGCCGTCGAGCCGCCGAAGCGTGCGGATCGAAGCCGAGCGGATTCCGACAGAGTACGCTACCGTGACTGCCGCCTGGGGTTAGTCGCGTGGTGTGTGCGAGCGCTACATTTATCACGGGGGAAGTGCCTCGAGAGAAAAAAGCGACCGAACGCCAACGACCGAGTTGAGGGAAGATGAGCGGGATGCTGAAGATGTCGGCGTCGTTGCTGCCGCGGAAACTGCCCGGAGCGGCGACATTGGTGAGGAAACCGGAACTAGAATTTAGCATCACTTAGAGCGGCCTGCGGTTCAGTAATTTTCGCTCAGCTTTCGCAACCCCTCATTACGCGGACGAGCGTATATATCCCTTACGCGCGTTTCTCCCTCGAGGTATTACGTCACTGTAAAAATCGCTCCCCTACCGTTGACAGCGAACGCGCTTCGCAATCGCGAAATCGCACCGGTGTCGTAGAACACACCTGACTTGCTAGAACCTCGCGGTGCTAGCAAGCAAATCCCGTCCTACGCCATCTTACAAAAAAAAACCTACTTAACGGTACACGCTGCCCCAGACACCCCGAGGTCACGGTCGCGTGTCACGAGGTGATTGCGAGTGACCAAGTTTTTTCGGCTCGTTATGTAATTTTTCATCCACCGTGGCCACCATCACGGCGGGGTGGTGCATGGACACGTACTTCGTCGCCAACGCGACGGATCAATTACGTAAGGTGCGACGAATAAATCCGCGCGCGCCCGGAAATGCGCCGTCTCGCCGTCTCGCTGTTTACCGCCGAGAACACGCGGTGCTCCAACATCCCTTTTTTCTGTAATCGCGTGGCCGTAACGAGTTCTGTTCTCGCTCGATCGGATAGCTTCCGTCTCTCCACAATGGTAATTTTCCGCGCGCGCGATAAAAGTCGATAGTCTCATTCTAATGAAACATTTTTGCTTGCGATTCCGTTTCGATGGTAAAGAGATATCTCGAGCGTCATGAATGATAAGAAGATACGCAACATTGCGAAATATTCGCGATAGGAATCTTGCGAAAAGTATTGCGATAAGAAAAATATTTACATATTGCGTAAATATTTATGTTGCTTGTTAAACAATTTAAATTTACATTGACGTATTTAAGTTCGTTTCGTGTAATAAAGAAATTCGACTGATTTTATATTTATTTGCAGACGTTTATATTTGCGATAAAGAAGAACGAGCACTTTTGTGTCGGAAGCGAATTACCTAGTAGCGTCGTAAATTTTTATCAGACTCGACTACTCGCGCGGCACATTGCACGCAGATGTTGGAATGTAATTTAGATATCACCTGCTGTTGCTACCTCAACGATCTGCAAATTACTCTCGCTGCTTCTTAAATAATATTGTGATACGTACCAATCAGCTTTTTTACTTGACACACGTTCTCCGACGTGTGTGGTGATTACACTCTCGGTATAAATTTTTCTCGATTTCGGACAATTCGATTTTCTCGCTTTGCGATTTATTGCGACTACTTTACAAATTTTATGTATTTCTATTATTTTGTTAAACAAAATATTTTCAACCAATTAATAAATTTTAAAAAATTAATATTAATATTAATAAATTTTAAAATATTTTTATTTTAAATGTTTTTTTTTAACAGTATCGATAGATACGCGTTGCGCAGAAAAACTTCGTCTTTCGGTATTTACTTGCTAATTTGCGTGACAAGGTCACGAAGAAAAATTATTGATTTCCGCAAACGATGCGTCTAATTATTTATTAGTGTTCTTATCATCATGTGTCCTGTTCCGCGATACAAACATGTAAGACATACCGCGATACAACATTGAGGAAATTTACTTTGTAATTTTTATCGGTAAAACTAATGATCATTTATTTGGTTGGCAAAGGTAAAATTCCAACACGTTTACTTGTGCATCATCGTGTAATTTACAAAGTTG
>QVOA01010301.1:0-27745 GCA_014825685.1 Pseudomyrmex cubaensis | reverse complement strand
CTCTCTCTCTCTCTCTCTCTCTCTCTTTGGTCTTCCTCCGTTCTGCCACCGCCTTCGAGATTTCGTTTCGGCGTCTTTTATACTTGTGTGTGTTTTTTTCTTTCTATTCATCCGAGAGTTTCCTCCCCGTTTAGTACTGGAACATCGGCGTTTCAGGTAACTTTCGTCGTCATATTGTGCTTCCCCGCAAGATGATTTCACAATCTTATTATTATCTCGAGGACTTTGTGTTTTAGATAAAAAAAAAATATTAGTACAAAAACATCAAGTACGGCAACCGCAAAATGAGTGTGAAGTCAGAGGGTCTTTCGCGAAAAACAGCGAGTTGTTTTCCATCTTCTCTCGCAAATGAATTCTTTGTAGCGCGTATAATATTTCTCCGTCGCGTCTTTCTTCTGCTTTTGTGCGAGATCGACTTGCTAATTGCTGTATTATTGCTACAATTGTTTTGTCGGGCGAAGCTTACTTTCTCTTCGTCTTCAATTTGCGCGCACTTTCAAGCGTGCCTTTTTCTTAATGAACTTCACTAAAATTATTTATAACTTCGCGTAAAAATGAAAGCTCTCCAAGGATGTCACTCGACAGAATTTCTCTTGTTTATTCCTCATTTTGTTTCGGTTAATAGTCTCTGCTCGCTCCTACGAAAAAAAAAAACAAACAAAACAAAACAAAGCGCCGTATTTAATTTTCACCTCGGAACAAGTTAGTTCTGCATGACAAATCAGCGTCGCGATGTTTGCTTTTGTTTGACGCTTTAGAAATTGCAGCTTGCTCCTTTTTTCTACGGTGCGTTGCGTCACAATGCGAATATCGCGGAGTTTCCGCCTTGCGTCCGTACAACAGGAGGAACAAAACGATGCACCCGGGGATGAGAAGAAGAAGAACGGGAGGGGGGGAAGGAGAGCAGGGGGGCGGTGGCGAATATACGCGCACCCCACGCGCGCTGTATAATGCGATTATGCACGGGGAATATGTAGGGAGAATTAAATGCGAGTTAAAAAGGCATTAAGTAATTTCCGCGCAATCCTCTTACGCGTTTGAACTTCTCAATCCGCATAAACATCGCTCCTGAAGTCGGTTAATGCGAAAACTTCATTTTTATCTCGCTGCGCCCCGAGCTGGTATTTTATTTATTTTTTTCGCGCGAACGCTACTCTTGACATCGCAACGTGCGATGCGCGATGATCGATTGCTATCTCTCTCTCTCTCTCTTTCGAGATACCGACTCGATGATGATTACATCTGCTTTAAGATAACTTTAATTAGCAATTTCTCTCTTGTTTCTCTTTTGTGTGTCGCAAATACAAATCAGCAGGATATTAATTAAAACCTGCTTCGTCGTTCGCGATATTCACCTCGAAGATGATTTCTTTGAACATATTCTTTCTCTCTCATTCTTCGCGCGCGCTGAAAGAAACATTTCGAGACAACTAAGGGATACGAAAAGGTGTAGTCTAGTAGAGAAGTTCGCTTTGAAGAATTTTATCGGGTCAAGAACAACAGTGACGGGGGGAAGGGAGGCGTCGAGGCGCGAAACGCGAACAATAAGCGTGTCCGTCGGCTTTGCCGCCGATCGCGTCCGCGTAATGCGCTTTCGCCCTAACAAGATTGACCTCCCACGAGCCGTGTATCCATTCAGGGGTCGGTGGCGATTAATCCGCGCTCCGTGACTTTTCGTTTCTGCTAAGAGAGAAAGAGAGAGAGACGCGAGAGACGAGGGGTCCAGCTGTCGACGGGGCACCGGCTGCGCGTACAATATCGCCGTGGCTTTTGGGGGATCCAAGATGACGGTTCTTCCGTCGGGCGCGTTATGCGACGAGGGGTTACTACAGTTACGACGACGACGACGACGACGACGACGGCAACGACGATGACGGCGGTGGCGTCAGCTTGCGCGCAAGAAGAAACGGCTGACCCCGTGTCTGCGGACGCTGCCGAACCGGAGAGAAAAAGTCGACCCTCGCGGATTTATTGCGAGCAACCGACTCCGAGATTTCGGCGCGCTGCGGCGAAAGCTCTCCTCTTCCTCTATCGTTCCGCCATCGGGTCCAACTCCGTGATCACGTTTCTTCGAGTTTCCTGCGTGTTTCTTCCTTCGACGAAAAAATTCTCAATATCGGGCAATTTCGCGCGGCGATCAAAAACGCGCGTGCGAAACAATATGCAAAAATAAAAAAAAAGAAATTGCGTGTAAACTGACTGTCATCTCGTCCTCCGCAAGAAAGATCTCTCTCTCGGGTCTGCGATCTTGTACGATTTTTTTATTTTTAATTAAGTTACGAATCTCTGTCAGAGCTAGATATGTATACATAAAATATGATTAATCCATACAACGCGTATAATACACATCTGCGCAATGCCGAGAAAAATATATTGCGTATATAATCTTCTACATATCTTCTCAACACTTTACATGGTACAAAGTGGCGCGAACGTGCACGGCGCCGTTCGCGAGAAAATGTCACGGGAGGAGAGCGGGACCGGGGGAGGAGGAAAAGAGGAGAAAACGTTCACGCGGCGAGAATCGTGCAAATCGTGATTTATCGGAACGAAATGCGGAAATCCGTCTAATCCATCACCGCGACTTTTCTCCCGGACGAAAGGGGGAGGGAGAAGATCTTCGGTCATTCGTATCACACCGTCACCATGTTGTCACCGGTCAACATGTGTCTGGCTCTTCCGCGATTAATGCACGAGACATACACATACGAAATGAAATACTCGGAGTCTTGAAATATTCTGACACAACTGATCGATTCTGTGGTTCTTGTTTTGTAATTTACGAGATTAAACTTTTAAAGAGCGACTCGAGTTCGCGTTAACGTATATCGTTGCGCAAGTAAATAAAAAAGAAAAGTAAAGAAGCAAGAAAACGCTTGATTTTTTTTTTGAGACTCAAACTATTCCTAACTGTTTTAAATCTCTGAGACGATACAAAATTATCGATCAAGATAAAAAAAAGTTCTTATATCATTGTTTTTAATCTTTGTACTAAAATAAGAGGCGAGCGTGTGCCATGTTCGATTGATCGCGGGAACGAACGACGACAAATTTACGCGGACGCATTAACGGCGAGAAGGTGGGAAGGGGGTGTCGTTTTACAGGTGGCAATAGGGGAGCTGCGAATGGTAGGAAGTGATTTATAAGGGTACACCGAATTCGATCGTTGTGTGTGCACGTGCGCTAAAGCTCTCGTTTTAGCGGCCACCGCGTCCGACGGTCTTTTCCTTTTTTTTTATTTTATTTTTTTCTGGGAGGGGGAGGCGCAATTTCGTCACAAAATTCATGGCTTCGCCGAATTAGTGTCGACAAAAATTATTATCTCGATGCATCTCGGATAAGTCGGAGAAGAAAAAGGGCGTAGAATGAAACGTCGTATTTTTTTTTTGAGATCATGCAGCGTGGCGCGACAGGACGAAAATAAAGTAATGTCAGATGAGACTAATGTTAAATTAAAATTCGTACAAACGAGTGCTACGTATTTTTACGAAATCACGAAAAACATTTCGTGTATTCGTGGAATCAGCGAAATTATTGAAACAATAAAAAAAAAAAAAAAAAACGACAAAAATCGATGCACATGTATCTGTGAAAATGCGTGTTGTCGTTATCATATTGCAACGATTCCGTTTACATTGTAAACGCTGTGTAAATGTGTTACGAAAATATATGAGGTCATATATATATATACAATATATATATATGTATATATGAGTGACAATTAATTCTGACAGTTCACGCTCATCGCGGAAAAGGTATCATGTGTACACGTTGATGATGATGAGTTCGTCACGTCAAATTTCGACACTGAAGCACGTGCCACATTTAACATTAATAAATAGGGAAATTAAACGGAGCCGGTTTTCGGCAGGGGCTTCAGTTTGGAAGTTAGATCGCGCCGCTGTTCGTGGTACTCCTGGAAACAGGGCACGATGCACAGATTGATCTGACACTGGGGACACTGGTACTTGGTCTTTCTACGGAGTATTCTGCCGTGGTCGTCGATCGTGTTCCAGCAATGATTGCAGCCCAAAGCAGGTCCCTGGCGCAACACCGGACAGTGACCTGATCGGTGATCGCCCGTGTTTTCGCTAGGTTCCCTGCTGCTGCTTGTCTGTAAGCGTTGGATGTAACAACATCTTTAAGATATATAATTGCACGCACGCGTGCGCGAGGATATTTACCTGCGGTGATGACGAAGCTCGTCGCAACTCCGTTGACTTCACCCTCAACCCGCCGGTAGTGGTAACGCTGCCTCCGCTGCCGCTTCCGATCAATGGATCGGAGGCGGTGGTCGTTGGAGTCGGAGTTACCTCGTCGCAAAGCTCCTCCTCCGTTTTGATGATGGGCGCCGGTTCGATTATGATCGAGGGACTCGTGGTCCTACCGGGCAACTCCGGCTGAGAGTGTTGCCGCTGTATCCAGTAGGTCCCGGACGTGCTTGGTTGCTGACTGGATAGCAGCGGGTGCGAGTGTTGTTTTGTCAGGTACGCCGGTTGCGGCACCGTCAACAGACTGGACGACGTCGTCACCGCCAACAGATTCGGATGACTGACCAGTATGGTATGCGCCGGCGGCGATACACGCGACTCCTCGAGGCTCCTCGACACTTGAGGAAGATTCAGCGTCGGTGTGACTATGTGCGGCGATGAACCCGAATCACCTTCCGGCGACGCATGAGCCGACAGAGTCGGCTCCTTCTTCAGCCGCGGCTGCCTGATCAGCAACCGCGGCCTCTTCTTTTCCGCGGGTGGCGACTGCTTGCACTGAAGAACTATAATAACAAATATGTAGTCTTGAGAGGCGACGAAAGGAAACGAAACATCACCTACTTCTACAGTACATGAAAAGTAGTCGGTTTATTATACAACAGATTGACGATATATAAAATTATTAAGAAAATATAAATAGTGGGTTGTATATTCTTAATTCACAATATTATAATAATATGATACGTAATGTGTGATGTTGATTAATAAAGAAAAGAAGGTTGTACAAACGCTGAGAAGAAGTAACAGGACTCACATTCTGTTGCAAATTGTTAGAATAATTTTTATTATAATTTTTATCCTTCAGAATTATCTTTTAATCTTCTATATATATAAGGGGTATAAATGTTTCTTAGAAGTGTGTGTGTGTACGATTAATAGCTATCGTATATTATTATTTATAAACACTTAATTTCTATCTTTAAACTATTCAAATATATATTTCTCGAGAGTGTTGCACATTTTCTTCAATATAAAGAATTTTTTTTTTGTAGAAATAAATAAGGTAAAAATATATGTACAATCGAAATATCCTTCTCGAGTGGTCTTCAGTGCGTTCGACTGTTTTTTTTTTTTTTTTATTGTGTTCAATACATGCATTACTTTGCTCGTTTAACGATTTATATATATTGTTGAGTGATGCACAATATAATAACAAAGAACACAGCGAATTCGAAAGGAAAATTACTTCTGCACGCACACGAAAAATTAGAAACATTAACTTTTATTTTACAGTTAATAGTAAAATACCATAGGTATAGGTTGTTCTATAGAGTTCTAACATGTTTCGCTTAATAACCTGGAGAATATACATAACAAATTATATTATTATTAAACATAACAAAAACACAGATATCATCATAGCGAAATAGTATACATACACAGTATTCGTACAGTATTTATAAATGTTCATTTTCTACAGTTCAACCACATATTTCACATGGAATTTACACTTTAATTTATTTTAAACTAGTAGAATTATTTTCCGCACAATAGCGGATAGATTAACTTAATTAGGTTATATATAACGATAGTAGATTTGTATTTCGTTATTTTACGTACATATTTTTTCGTCAACGTAACTTCTTAATTGTCAACTTGTTTCGAACGAAATAAACGTATTCGAAGATTTAGAAAGGAAGTAGTCATATGTAATAGATTATACGTGCTGAGAAACTATATTATATGTAAAAAGCGCAAACAGGCAAAAAAATTAAGTAAATACGGTATACAGAGGAAAAAAAAACGTCTATCTATAGAAAGTCTAGCATAGTTTCTCATATATTTATCAACATATAGCAACAATTAATAATCGTAATACATGTATTGATAGATAATCAGTGTGTGCATAATGGTAATCTCGTAATAAATGTTTCCTGACACACATGTGCAAATACAGATGACGCAATCTTTTGTTATCTTATCTCGTCCTTTTTACTATTTACAGATGTAGCACGATAAACTACAAGGATCAGTCAGTAATCGAGAGTAAAGTGTGTATTATTTTATATATATATATATATATATATATAATGTTTATGTATACACGTGTATGTTATGTATGTAAATATATATATTTTTCGCTATATGTAATATGTACAATGTGACATACGACAACAGACAATGGTGATTCAATGATTAATAGCAAAGTACATATTATTTTATCGCCGCCGTGTGAGTGTGTAACCGTGTACTGTACCCAACTTGGAAATAGAATGAACTTTGCCATTAGGTATCGATTGATTCTTGTAAATACTAAAGATAAACAAATTTCACAATTTCACCAATGCCGTAATAATTTGTTCATTAAAGCACTGAGACTGCATCAGATATCAAGACGATGCCAAAACTTTGCGTTAATAAATGTCATTAAACAAAAAGCTAAATATATAGCTAATATATCAATAAATATATAAATTATTAATATGTGTACATACAGGATGTCTGAAAAATGTTGACCAAGCCGAAGTGTGAAGGTAGATTGAATTGATCTGAACCGAAAAGTCACGCACCATTTTGCAAAATTCGCAATAATTATTGAGTGATTAATACATGCGATCCAATGAGCGCGATAAAAAGCGATGGTCCAAACTCCGAAAGTGTAAATAATTTTTACTTGTAAAGAAAAATGGCAATCTCCTAACATGTGACACTTCTTGCGATCAGCTGATTTTTACAACTAAAAATCATAGACACTTAGAATCCGGATCATCGCTTATTACGTGCTCATTGGGTCACATATATTAATCATTCAATAATTATTACAAATTTTACAAAATGGTACATAACTTTTCAGTTTAGATTAATCTACTCTACCTTCATATTTCGGCTTAGTCAAACTTTTTCAGATCTCCTATATGTATTAATTATATTATAAAATATATATACATATATATATTATATATATATATTAATATATTACGTATATATTATATATATATATACCAATATGTATATATATTATAATTATATTAATTTATACATATTTAATATATATTAGCCAATATATCTCTCACAATATAAAGCTTTATAATATAAATCGCCGACAAACGGTGTAAATCCGCTTAATTTATCACATCATAAACATCTTAGCTCGAGAGTCATGTGCGGTTATGTGACTGATAAGAAAAATTGAAGCAAAGCATAAAAATAAAAAATGTTTCAGTAAAACAATATATCTGAAAAAAAATAAATATATATAATAAAAAATATATAATAATGTAAATAATATAAATAAGACGCATCAAAAAAAGCATACAATCTTTTTTATGAACTAGAAATATAAAAAAAAAGGTGAAATTTTAAGATTCACAAAGATGTGATTTTCTCAAAATATATTCATTCAATGAGATCCTGATTTTGTGACATATTTGAATATTGCAACAGAAGAGTCATAAGGATTGCCAAATCTCACAGACTCGAAAAAAAAAAAAAAAAAAAACTAATTTCACTAAACCTTTACGTATACATGTATGTGTGCTTTGCATTATACATACACAAGCAGGTCTAACGAAGCAAAGTAATATTTCTCAAAGTCGTCTATAGAAGTGATTTTCCGAGTAAGATTCAGTTCACATGGTGTTGTAATTAACGCCGTGCAGATTGATCGGCATCGTGCTACTCGGCAATGAGTAATCCGTGTGCCTGCTGTCAATGTAACCGCTCAGCATCGTGTGAGGACTGTGACTGGTCAGCATGGTGTGGGTGGTGTGAGTATTGTGTGTGCTGTGCGGAGTCGTTGGCGGGCCCATCGGTGTCGGGCTCTGCGAGTTCATGGGCTGCGCCGCCGGTGGCGCCGGGGGCGGCGAGGAGTTGACCTCCTGCTTAACGCGGGACTTGAGACTGGGCCGATTGTTCGGGTAGCCGCGCTTCTTATACTCGAGCCAGAGCGTTCGGTTGTTCACGCCGAACATCCTGGCCGCTTTGCAAAACCCTATGCCGCCGTAGCGTACGGCGTCGAGCGCGCGTATAAAGTTCTCGTCCGCCTGTGGATTAGTCGAGCGCTTCCTCTTAATCGCAGTCTGCGGGCTGGCGCAAGGACTCTGGCAGTTACTCGGGCACTGCGTCGATGGCGAGGGTCCGCCCGACGACGAGTGTTGCAACGTCCCGTGGGAGGAGTTCGGATAGTTCGTCAAGGCGCAACTGGAACCAGTCGTGCTGGTACCAGAGTACTGATCGCTGATGGTCGAGGATGCTGTTATTTCGGGCGTCGTAAACGCCGACGACGCTTGGATCGACAGATTCGTTTGACACGAGGACAGAGCGAAACGTGGATGATATGTGTGCTCCATAATAGTCCATTGTAATCCTGTAGAACAGACCGATTCATGTTTGGTCAGAGCACAGGAATGATCAACCCGCTGATAGACATCGCGTTTATTACAGCGCAAAGATAAGTGACAGAGTAATATGACTTGTAACACTATGAGATCTTATGATGAAATGAACAGAACGAGATTATATCTCATTCGATGAATCTTAGATTGACATAAGAATCTTGAATTATTAGCTGATTTATTCATGAATCACAATATTTGCTATATTTTCTCAGAGAAAAAAAGCTTTACTTACTCTCTTAACATGTCAAAATTAACTTGTATCAAAGATACCATTTTCAAATGTTACATTCTGTCATCACTAATGCAACTCGAACTATGAATAACAACAGATAATATGTCATCATATCTCTGTTCTTATGAAACAAGACATACGTAAATATATAGAATTATGATCTAATAAAACGAAAAAAAAAAAAAAGTTTGTATAGTCTATGGTATATGTAGAGAAACAATATACTAAGCTAAGTAAGCGAAAGATGATAGGTATTGTGAAAGTAAAAACAATCTTGTAAAGAAACTATAAAAATGAGCGTATTAAAATATGAAGTTGCAGCATGGCACAGATACATTTTCAAGCACATCGTTATTTTTAATAACGAAACATATATACAATATATATATATATGTATACGATGAGTTTTTTTTCTCTCTTTTGTTTTTTTTTTTTTACATTTAATAAAGGCACACATACATATTCTATTAAATGTCGAACGCCCGATTGTGAACGCACTTTATTTGCATTTCACGAGCATAACATACTGTGTGCTATGTATCTGTGTACCATGATGACTTTCTTTCTTTATATGAATGAGAAACACTTTTTTTTTTTTTAATTGTTATTTTTATGCACATTCGCATTTATATATCAGAATTCCAATTCCTGAAAATTTCGCTCTATTTTCATGTCAAACGTCCGTTGATCCTTCTTGTGCAATACATTTAAACGCATCTGTGCCAGCATATATATATATATATATATATATATGTATATATAATATAAAAATGTGTAAAATTTCGCTCATCAATCATGCAGCTTAAAATACCCACCACACAGTCAGTATGCAACAATTGAAATAACGATTACGTATTAAAGAACAATCGGAAAAGTATGTTTGCTGAAAGGGGGAGCTATCATGCAGATTGCGATATCATACATTCTAGACAAAATGTTACAATGTATGTAAACCTACTACGACAACTATGTATTATTTAAAATATGCAATTACGATTGACTTGTGTACACGATAACGTGATTCATCGAATTATAAAACCCATGTCTTTGAACTTTCACTTACTATTACGTTTGTACACAAGTTAGATTATTGTGTCGATCAATCTGTTGTATAATCGATGATGAATTCATCTTTCTGACTAATCATGTAAAAACAGGATTTAATACGATCAGATTTAATTATACACGTGTTTTATGATGTGAAACATTAAATTAAATTGTTCGATCATGTTCTTTGAAAAACTTACATTCTTTTTATATTGCGCGATGTCAATTATTATGTTATAATTTTCATATTGGTGTTATATAGTGTTAAAAGTACATAGTTCCCATATAAATTCATTTTTATAGCATACGATTGATACCATAAGCAACTTATTTTTTTTTTCAGAAAAATAAAATTCAGAAAAACATACGTATATTCAAAGAAACATATTTAAATTATTTTTATCTACATGTAAGAATGAGAAATTATCTCGATTTACAGCCACATACAAACTTATAAAACACATGCGGCATAAAAAAGTAATAACGATTTGCATTTCTAACTTTGTATACATTAACTTCTGGTAAACTAATTTTTATTCTATGCATAATATGTTTTTTACGGCAAGTATAGAGTTTGTATAATATTATGTTGCTCCTGAGTTGCTAGGTTTTTGAAAACTCTCTCTGAGCTTATCTAAAGCAATATTAGCAATAAGATTTATATCTTACCTTGATGAACTGGTGGTTGCGAAGAAACGGAACTTGCTTGTCCGATATTTCCCCCGGTCGGTTGACTTACATCCTGAATAGAACCGTCGCTTTGAGCTGGCGTGTTGGCTGAACTGGTCTCCATATTACTCATCTAAAAAAAAAACAAAAACAAAATACAAGAGCGCTGTTCGAAATCTGTCCCGGATTCAACAGAGAAAAAATATCATTGCAGTTACTTACTCGAGTACTTACAATCGATATTTGATCTTCGTCAATGCTGCCCTGAGATTCTGTGCTGGTATTCACCGGTCGCCTCAAATTTTCTCCACTTTCTTGCGAGGCAATTAGAGGCTCGGGTTTTACAATGTTGGTGGCCACTAACGTGATTTCGTTAATCTCTTCCGGTTTGTCGCCTGAGCCAGAGGTCGAACCTGTAGAAGATTTCCTTAATCTTTTTCTACGAAACGAGGGAGACAATGGAGACGGACTGGGTGAACAAGATTCACCACGATCTCCTCCGCCGGTTTCGCTGCTGCCGCTTGGCCACTTGGTCAATGACGCTGTGTGCATTTCTGCGAGCCCCTTTATTTTTAAACTCTCCGCAGTCTGTTAAGTAAACAATTTGTTACGGACATGTGTTCAGATACAACAATATGTATTATTTTTTTATTATACACCGATCATTTGTTATACCTTTATGATGGATGGCAACTGATCCTGTGATATGTTCACTTCTCCGTAATACATGAAGTCCACCATAATTTTCAGATCGGAATACTTAATGTCCTTAAGTATAACGATAGGATGCTGACAGGGATTCACTGTGAACAGCGACTGAAAATATGTACTGCACGCCGACAGTACAACTTTGTGAGCCTGAATTTGCCTGCCCTCGGCAGCAAGGGTAACGTCCACCAAGGTTTCATTGTTCAGCAAATTGGAGAAAACCGAGATGAAATTTGGCTGATGATTGTTCCATCGTAAACAATACTGTTGCATAGACATTGTGACCGCGCGCTAAGAACGTCTTCTGCGATTTAACTACAACACACGTACAAGAGAGACAACCATGTTTGTAACATTGTTTACAATTTAAATATACCTACATTTCCAAATATAAATTATTATATGGCAATGACAAAAAAATATACACTTACAAAAATTCGAAACCGAGATTTCTCGCATACAAAGTAAAAACTTGCTCCAATATATATTTTTAAACATAACTATGTTATATATACATACACATATATACATACAAATATATACACACATCATCATCAATTATATTAACTAAGAAATGAATATCTCACGGACAATTTCCCGTTTCGAGAGTTTTTCTTTGAAAAGAGTTGGAAAAATCTAACGCGAAATACAGTTAGAAAGTGTCAGCCGAGACGTGACATGTCGTGTGCCGCGGAAATACACAAACTTCGACGACGTTCTCTCGACGTCATGGAAGATGCACGACGTAATAAGTAAACATTGTATGTACATCTTGTATTAGTCGCGAGATGTGTGCGAGTGTGGCTTTTGCGTGACGATAATATATAGGCATATATTAACAACACGATTATACGTGACCGCACGAGAACGACCGATTCTGGGTGGAAAAGCGAGAACAAGACGGAGGAAATAAGCGGAGTGCTTACTCGAGTCGTGAAAGGGCTTCCTCGTCCTCGGCGAATCACCTCTGTCTGGGCCACGCGTTTTGCCCGTCGAGGAAAACTCGCTTCCTCGCTCGTTCGCACCGGTTCGTCGGTTTAGAGCGCAACGCACCTCGTCGCTACCACCGCGAACCCCACGAAATTTTCCACAACAGACTGAGCGATGACGCTTGTGTAATTCGCGAATGACGTCATGGACGTGGGGGAGGATTTACGCGGACGCCGATGCGTGAACGCGCGGGAGTCGCCGCGCGCGCTGCCGAATATCCTTTTCTCGCGAGTTGGCACACGCGAGTTGCCCTCGAGCGACAAACGTTTCGCACACACGGGGGGGAAAACGATTGCGTGAAGGATCGAAAAATACGCGAGATCTTATCAAACGCGCGTCCTCTCGCGAAATCTAACTTGATCAATATAGCGGGCCCGGCCGGCGTCGCCATCTGGCGAGCGATCCGCGCGAACGCGAACGCGCACGTTTTTTCGAACGCGGGGATGAACAAACAGACGGTGTTTTTTTTTTTTTTTTATTACAATGCATCACATTTCTCGTGATCGTTTCTTTAAAACAGTCTCGCGTACTGCGGGATGATTACACGCAATAATTTGTTTTCGTATCTATCTGTCATCTGATTTCAACTTGTCACTCATTGATAAACATTGACCAAAAAATATTTCAACGTGTCCGTGGACAGCTGTTGAAAAATGTACGCTAATCGTGTGCGTTTTTCTTCTTTTTCTTATGGAAAAGGAACAAACCTGTCAACACGAGCCGCCGTGACTGCCGTGTTTGATCGAGTTACGTCAAAAAAAAACTGTTTTTCTCACGTCTCATCGCGTGCAAAATCCCAAATCCTGTGTAAAGCGCCGTGAAACGAAGATTAACACAGAGGAGAAACCACAACAATGATTCTCGCACAGGTCGATAAATCTCGAAACGCGATCTCTCGACTGTCGATATAACTCGCGATTATCGATTCACCGCCGAGAAATTCCCTCCCTCGTCAGACAAGTGCTGCTGCTGCTGCTGCGAAAACTCGGTCGAAAAACAGGTGTCGTCCCCACTTCTCGGACGTCCTAACCTCGGTGTTGATCGCTCCGCTCCGCGCCGCGCCGCCTCGCGCGATGTCAGGCGTATCCTCCGCTTAGTGTGCGACGACGGGCGACATGCATGCACGCGAACTACCTCCTGCTCCTGTTTCGCCGCGCCGTTAGAGCTCCGGGTGCCAGAAGAGGGTGACAGAAGGTGCGTATCGACGAAATGGGATGTCAAATAAATCGACCAACCGCGAGAGGAGCGACGAGAAAGAGAGAGAGCGCGAAACCGCGTCGTCGTGCATAACGCGCGCGCTGTATACGTCCCGCACATCTGCGTTACATTCTCGCGAGAAGATCGTTCGTCGTGTCCCGACGGTCCCAAGGAACTCGACTTGGCATTTGGTACCGGCTGATCCGCGCGCCGTTAACGATCGCTCCTGCGTGGGGCGCGCGCGGTGCTCGATTGTTTCGAGGAGAATATTCTCGGGACGTCTCGCGACTAAAATTCATCTTCGCACGTGTGTACACATCACCGTAACGCGAACTTGCGTCTCCGCGGCAGTCGTCGGGTGCAATTGACACACGGGGAGTGTGTTTGAACGATATCGTCGCGGGAGATGATCCCGGGTGGACCGCGCGGCAAGCCGGGCAAGTTCATTTCAGCGGGAAGAGATACGGCACGGTTCTCCGTCGTGTGTGTTATCGGAGGAACGTCCGCAGGACGTTGGGAACCAACGCGACCGCGGTTTTAATCCGCGCGCGGAGTGCGGAAGGTGCTCCTTCGCGTATCGCGAAACGTGAGTGAACGCCAATCACGCCAAGTGTGTTGTGCGCGTCTTCGTGTGAGGAAAGTTTCACGGAAGCGACTGCCACGTTTAGCGTCAAACGCGTGGCGCGAATCGGCCACGCGTCTTTTACGTGTCCGTTCTCTCTCTTTCTCTCTCGTCAGCTCCGCTCGCGCGAGTGTGCGTGAGTGCACGCCGGGGATTTAGAGACGCGATCGCTTATCAGCAGGTACGTCACGATTTATTTTGCAGTTTTTCTCAATGGTATATACAAATCGCGTTGGATGTCGACGCGAGGAAAAATTCGCGATGAATAGAACTCGCGCGTTCTATCGCGCTAGACACACTTTCGAAGACGGTGAGAGAGATGCGCGTGAACGAGCACGCACGGCGCGAGAAGCGTGCGGCGCGTGGCTTAACGGTGCCCCGGTTGAAGTAGGTGTTGCGAATCCACGGCGAGAGAGAGATTACGCGCGAGCGAGCACCGCTCGTTTCCTCTCTCGCGAAGAAATCTCTCCGCTCGAGACACCGATCCTTCGCGAGAGAGCAAACGAAAAAAAAAAAAAAAAAAATCCGACGGGGTTTAAAATTAACTTAAATCGAGATGTATTAAAATAGTGTCCGCCGAATATAACTTTTATCTTCTGCGACGCGCGACCTGCGATTTATTTTATCGTCCGCGAAAAAAGTATCAGAAAAGTCATCATCGAAGTCTCTTTGTAATCGTCGGCGGGGCGGAGTACGTGTTTACGCTTGAGTTCGTTCGTCTCTTGTTTGTGTGCTGAGGTAATTCCTTTGTTTTTTTTTCTTTTTAATAATTTAATTGCGCTGTTTCTTGCGTCGCTTATTGCTCAAATGGTTGTCGTTTACGTTCGCGCAGACTTTGCTTTCAACAACGTTGATCTCTGAATTCACTTTTTGGAGGTTTCAAATATCACGTCGGACGTCGAACCTATCTCAACTAATTCGCAGGTTGCGAATTTTGTATCGCCAGATACAAAAGGAGGATTGAAAATCCAGGATCGAAACGTTTCGATTCTCGAGGAGAATATTAATGAGTTTTGCAACGATTTCCGAGCGGTGGCTCGCATATCGGTCTTTATATTCCCTTCTAATTCTTCTTTATAAGAATAAATCGTTCGTGAGATGCGAACCAAACGTCCGATATAGTTGAATTTAAATTTACACGCAGAGAAAAGAAGAGAGAGAGAGAAAAGTAGAGACTTAGAACGGAAGGTGAAATAAGAAAAAGCCAGCGAGATTTTTAAGATTTAAAATTTCAATTTCCTCGAAATCTAAATACACACACTCACACGAAGTTCGCCTTTATCGCATTTTTCCACGCCCCGTGAAACAAATGCGCTGACAAGAGAAGAGCGAACGAAAAAAAAAAAAAAAAAAGAGAAACGTTAAAACTTCAATCCGCTAAAGATCGAAAATTCAATTGCGAAAGTCCATAGAGGTTCCGCACATTCCGTATATAATTTTGTTTCTTGCAATCGTTTGTTGTTGCGATCGGTCTAAGAAAAATAAACGCGGGAAAACAAAAAAATTGGCTCGCTCCTCTTTATCTTTTTCGCGTGCAGCGAAAAAATAACGTAAGCGAACTCCGTTTTTTTTTTTTTTAGATATATAACTCGGAAATGCAAAGCGCGGAAAACAATCTATTTCTTTGTAGAAAAAAAATCATTATTTTTGCGTTCCGCGGAAAGAATTCCGTCGCGCACCGTCGAATATCATATTTCTTCGGGGAAATTAAAGCGCGCGAGTCAGACTCACGCGAGCAATTGCTATTTGCTATTGTTGTTTACGCACGTATATAAGAACCCGACATTACCTCATATTCCCGCTCCACATTCACTTCTCTTAAACGCCGTCATATCCGGTTTTCGCGTTTCATTCACGTAACACGTTTGATCTAAGCGGAGAAACGGAGCCTTCGGCTGTTACTCAGAGAGCTACTCCGGTAAGCTACTCGCGTCACTTAGACGCGACTTCTCTCTTTCTCAATGTCCGACGATTGATTCTCTCGAAGCTTTCAACCGATTCCTTCTTTTGTCCCCGAACAAAAAAGTGCGAGGAATAAATCTTTTTCCTCTGTTTTTTTCTCCCCGTTTTCCGTGTGGGAAGAAGAAGTCACCACGTAGAGTCGCACGTTACTTTATTTTCACTCTCGCCTGTTGACACACCGAGAGATCGGCATCTTCCTACACCTTATCTTATTCACGGAGGATATCACAAGAATTGGGAGCTTTGCGATGTATATGTATAATATAATGGTTTAGAAATACGCGGGGATGCGCGTCGCGCCAAAATCGATCGATCTATCGGCGGAACCAGGTCAGCTGTGCTCCGGGGGGAGATCTTCATCCCACGCTGTAAACCGTAAACTAAAACTCAAGTTGAGCGAAACGGAAACGAGGGACTTGCGACTTATTAGACTGAATCCAAAGAGGTCGAGACGTGTTATATGTAAAAAATGTTTACCGGTTTTGTTGCAAATCCTCGTGGTTTCCTTCGCCCGCGCAACAGAGAGTCGGTGTTGTTTCCGCAGCCTTCGTTTCGGAACGGAGATTATAGTTGATCGGGTTTTTACAAGGCGTTAAAATGCGCATTGTTCACGTCCGTTCGTTCACGTCGTTTCGAAAATAAATCGGCCTCGATTTCGTTTCAATCCGTCGATGAAATTGAAACCGACCCCGGGGGACAAATGATAAGATAACCGATCTCGTATGCATCAGCGACTAGCGCGGCTAATCGCGAAAATTAGAAAGAGAGAGAGAGAGAGAAAGTGCAAGAGAGTGAAAACTACTCGTCCTCCTCGTGTACTCCTCGTGCTTTCTTTGCGACATGCAAATGAGCGCTATTGTATTTATTCTCGGCTCTATCGATTCTCTTTCGTTTTCCATTTTCGCGCAGTTCACTTTTTTTTTTTTTTTTTTTTTTTTTTTTTTTTTTTAAGTACCACGGAAAGACAATCAGAGAGAATTTTAAAACTTAATCATCGTCGGCGTTGAAGGTAGTTTTCGCGCAAATTTTTAAAAGGATAACTTTTTAAAAGCGCGTCATTCGTGTAATTTTACTTCGTCGTCCGATTAAAAAAAAAAAAAAAAGCGCCGATTTCGGTCAACGCGCGTTCGTCGTTCTCCGCTCGACCGTCACGTAAAACGACGAGCATGCAAACCGACGATAGCAAATTCGACGGTCCAATCGCCCGACACATTCCGACACGTTTGCGTCCGCGGTCGTTCCGGAACGAGATTGTCGCGGCGAGTGATCCAAGTTAAAATTGTGCTCCTAGTTTCGATCTTTTTCTCTCTCCGTCTGCCTCTCTCAAATTTTCAATCGTCCGGGATTTCGGTGAGTTAAAGCAAGAAAAATTTTCCATTTGGAATTTTAATTTTAGCCACTCTGCGCTTAAAACTGCTTTCGAACTGTATCGAAAAAAACGAGACGTTGACCTCGGTGTTTGGACTGATCGAGGTGAGAGAAAAAATGTCCCGACTTGGGGGATTAGTCGACGTCTCGTTACTCGTCGTCGGAGTGCCGTTTGGAGGAATGCGGCGCACCTGTCCGTCCGTTATCCGTCTTCAAGGCTGATATAGAGCGCTTCGGGAACCTGCATCGCAGGGCGTTGCACAGTCCGGTCCGGTCTCTCTCTTTCTCTTTCTGTCTCTCTTTCTCTCTTGTTCAGAGAAACTTCGCCTCAAGGCCGGCGTCGTTTTGTAACGCGCGCGGCGTCGACAACCATCCGTCACGGCGGCCGGCATCCGGCAGGATGCGCAGACCGCGAGGGGGTGGTTGCGATAACGACGCCTCCTTAAAGGGGGCCCGCGTTCTCACGTTTGGGGTTTTGGAAAGCGTGGAAAAGATATTGCCGAGATTATACTTCTCGTCGTACGTCACGCGCGCGTTTCCGACGAGACTCCTCTCTCGTTCGTCCTCCTCTTCTGATCCGTTCCGATCTCTTCCGCGCACCGAATGAACTCGTCTACTCGCGCGCGCGTTCATTCCGTGATATAGCGTGAGAACGTAAATTCGCGATGTTCCACTCAGCGAATTTCCACTCTGGGATCCAATTCCAGTTTCCTCTCTCGCGCGTTCCCGACGTTTTTTCGACGTCGAAGAAAAATTACCCCCTCGCGACGATCTCTTCCATCAAGAAATTAAAATGAATTATCCGGCGTGCATTTGTTACTACACGGAGTTCTCCGCTGAAACAATAATCGCTCGGTATCGATTCTTCCCAGCCAGCGCACGTGTGTGTGCGTGCGTGCGTGTGTATGTGTGTGTGTGTTTGCGGTAATTGCTTGTAGAACCAACAAAAATATGTTTGCCCTTTTGAATCGCTCGATAGCCTTTGTTACGCTGTTGCTTTTCAATTAATTCCAAGTGCGCTTCGGAGCTCGATTCAGAGCCCGGAATACTCGACATTAAACGATCAATCGAAGTGCTTCGCGACAACAAACGAAGATTCTGCGATAGGAAAACACACACAAAAAAAACAATAAAATAAAATGAAATAAAAAAATAAAATAAAATAAAAATAAAATTTCCACCGCGAAGAAGAGAGTCGCTTGCGCTTTGACGTCTGTTGTTGCACGGCGAGTCATCGTCGTCGTTGCCCGACAACGGGCGAGAACATGAAGTGAAATCACGATCCACGACACGGGCTACATCACACGCCGCGACAGATGGTGCATCTTGATGGATGACACCCCCACTGTGATCTTCTGGCTATATACGCGCCATTTACGTCACTCCGTGTCTCTCTCTCTCTCTCCCTATCTTTCTCTCGCGGGAGAGAGAAACGATACTTAATTAACGGCGACGCGCCTCGCTAGTGATTCACGAAACGAGTGAAAGGTGCCTCGGCCGAGCTCTCCTAGAACCCAACCGATTATTAACACGACGAGACTCTCGATCGTCTTACAAGACGAGACGACGCTCGATAGCGCCGGGTCCCCAAGGACGTTCGCTTCCACGGGAGACCCATTTTTCCGCGACCTTTCGCGGCGTCACGTGACGATCGCTAAACGAAGACGATTAAATGTCAAAGAGAGATACATCGCGAGGAGGAATATTTATGAGCAAAAATATATGTATAACGAGATATTTATGAGCATAAATATATGTATAACGAGATGTCGGACGCTCATGTATATTTAAGTCCAATTTTACGCAAGCCGGCGATGTCGATACACACAGAAATCGTGTCACTCGAGATTCAAACTCGCGAAACTTCACAAACTTGATTAGCAAACTCGATTTAACTGCGGAATCGTCCGATTTCAGCGAGCGTTTTTTTCTTAACGTTTATAATTGACTATCGCGGACGCTATTTTCGATCGTGACACACATTTAAGAAATTAAAACAAACAAACGAATCAGAATACGTGAACAAATATACATTGCGAAAGACGTCGCGGTGATTGTGCGCGAAGGCCGAGCGACTTATCTTGTGATTTGACACCGCGGCGTCGATATGAATCATTCCGAGCGAAAAAATCGCGCTAGGTTCTCGTTAGAGAAAGGAATTAAGCTTGATGAAAGTCAATTAGCGGCGTTTCGTGGCGCGCGCTTTGCGTGTGCGATTAAAAAAAAGTTCGCAGTCACGATACAATGTATACATATATATATATTTGTATCTGTCCCTCAGGGAAAAAACTTGTCTTCCGACTTCATCTCCAGATCACACGCATGACAGACACGTTGCGTGCGCGTCCGTATGTTTGTGCGAAAAATTATATCCCTAAAATCTTTTTCAAAAACAAAAAAAAATAGAAAAACATAAAAAGATTTAACGCAGATCAACTTATGCACACGCGCGTTTATTACACACGAGTAATCGTCCGAAAGGTTTCGACCGGTCACTCGCGACCTGTCAGTCGTAACCATGGGCAGATTCATTGCTGCATTGCTCGTTACCTATTTAAGGTAACGAACACGGATGAACAAACGTGACATTGTATACATACGTACGTACACAACGAGATGTGTGACATTTGCAGAATGCGGGCTGCGCGAAATACGTACCGTACCGTAGGTACCGGCCGAGCGGCGCATCAAATGCACCGCCACGTACCTATGTTTCTGCTGTTAATCCGTTCTCCATTACCCGGAAAACTTTATGCCGGTTTGTGACCCGTATAAAACGGCGCATAATAACGGTATCCACGTATGCGCGATACCGCGATCTTCATTGTATATCGCCGGCCGGCGATGTATTGTTTGCCTTCTGCCGCGGCATAATTTTAACACCGTCAGGGACACATTGTTCTCGAATTCGGATCTGTATGTACGCCTTTGAATAGATCTAGCGAGCGCGCGTGACACACATACGTCATAATTGTCTTTTTTGTTTTGGTTTGTTTTGTTTTAATTGCAGGATAACGCGTCATCTTGCGCGCTGTAATTGGAGCTATTTGAAATTCGAGATCTAAACTCGAATTGAGGTCTAATCTAATCTCGCAAACAACAGTAAGTTATTATATAAGAGACATTTTTAATATGAGGTAATATCTTTTTTTTTATGTGAGAGATAAAATAAAAGGTTCTCATGTGAGAGATAAAATAAAAAAGGATACCTTGACCTTCTCGATCGAGATGTCGGTTTTTTGCAATGGAAGTTTTAATTTTCATAAACATTAAATTGGATATTTTTCACAATATGAGATGCAAACCAAGCATCGTGGAATGAATTTTCGAATTCAATTTATAATTCGAAACTCCATGTTTTATATTATTGATTTGCGTGTTTAAATATTTACACGTCCATCCGGAAAATATTTTATATTGGCTTGTATCGACTTTAATAACTTAGTTAAAATAAAAAAATATGTAAGTTGAAATATGGTAATAAGATTCAACGGCAATAAGTCGCTAATGTAAAAGAAAGAAAAAGAAAGAAAGAAGAGAACATAAAATTAGATAATATATTTTTGTAAATCTTTCTTTCTCTCTAAAAAGTGATGAGTTTTCTGTCTGATAACAAATTTCTGGATCGCGTTTCCGTGCTTTACTGAGCGAGTTTAATGCGCGTGTGGGTTATTATTGGGCAAATACTTGCCGTATCGCGTTTGTGTGTCATTAATTACCCGTTTAAATAAATATATAACTTCACGCCTTTTTAGATTCAGTTCGATCGCGTTATACCGTGAAACGTATAGGATATTGAGTCAGCGTTTGATTATATACCGCACGTTAGCGCTCGTTATCGATAATGTGCGCTCATTTGTAAGTAGGGTATTGTGTATCTAGAAAGAGAGAGATAATTCAATATTATATTTTATTTTTGCGTATCGTCGTATTATTGGGAAATTCTTGTTCGAACAAAAAATATTTGACTCGGAAATCAAATCGCACAAATTTTTCGAAGCGCGCGACAAAAAAAACCGCTTTACGTGGTGCGAATTTTTACATAGTCTTTTTTTTTTCTTTCAAGTTAGTTTTAAAAATAGAAACTGCAATACATCCCCGTCGCTGCTTCGGGTGAGGCGACGTGTATATCAAGACCTTCGCCTTTTCGTTATCATAATATGTTACGAGTAGAAGTGTCGCCCACGTATTAAGCTCTCGCGAGAGTTATCACCTGTAATTAGACCTGTCTAATGGCAGATGATATACGTTCTCTGCAAAGAGAGTCGTCTAGTTTCAAGCGTATTATTACATTGCAGTTCTTGTCTCTCAGATCCTCGCTCGTGGCGATACAACAACGCGACGTTATAAACTTTCGTTATTTACTTTGATATCCGATTAAGTAGCTCGCGCACGAGACGCGAGATTCTCTTCGGACGTATTACAAAACCGGTTATTCGCGCATTCTTCGTCCGAGCAAAAAAAAAAGCGCATTAGCACGGTCGAACAAAAAAAAAAAAAAAGTGAACGTTTCTAATTTCCTCGGGAACTATCGGAAATATTTTTCAGTCGATACAGTTTCAAACATGATTTTATAACGGATCGGATACACCTTTGGGCTAAAGAAAATGCGACGTGTACAGCTCGGGAGGGATTATATATAATTACAAGTTTCATAATTTTAGGTTGCGGCGATGTATTAACACTAATACAATCAGCTCAGACCCTTCCGGTCTTCTCCGCGTGTGATTGGTTTAGTTAATTCTCCCATGTTGAGGGTTCGGATTGATCCCTCGAGGTGTTGTAGCGTTTAAGACATACACTCTGTATATACACATCCAAGTGCATATATGTTAGGAGAATATAAACGTAATTTCAGAATGATCTGAATTCTGCTTTATGAATATTTAAAAATATTCGATATTATCGAATGTTTTGAATATTGTCAATTACACTCGCGTGGCGCGCAACATAACGCTGTTACACACACACAGAGAAAGAAAATCCGATAATACAATTTTAACATCTTTTTAATCCGATTTATCGCGTAATAAAATTTTACCGAAATAGGAAATAAAAAATATGCATAAATATAAAATACTGCATAAAATAAACGTAAAACTCTTTTTACGTGTATTTTATCACGAAACAATTTGTTGTCACGTTTCGTTCCATTTTTTTTCCTTTTTTTTTTTAAGACTTAGAAGGTAACGATGTGAGATCGATGTGATTGAAATGCATAAATCATTCGGGATGTGACTTCAATGTTCTTCGAGATTTGATTTCACATTTCACGGAAGTTATTAATACAATCTGAGCTGACTATCTGCGGGGCTTTTTGTGCCGGTTACAAGGCAGGGAGCTCGGCTTAACTTTCATTGCTGTCTATTGTATGGGAAGACTTAATGACATTACCTTGACGTCGCATTGCGTCAATGTGATATCGACGGATTTTCAAGCACTTCGATTACGACTTTCTCCAAAGAGACACGCTATCGATAGAATCCAAATCTAATTGTGTTAGCGAGAGAAAGAAACTTTTTATTTTATCAATGACAATTAAAAGCCTCGAGACTTCGCGTTGTCGGTGTAAGCGAGCGTAAAAGTTTGAATTTCGATCGTGCAAAGAGCAATATTTTCTGAACTTGTTTGTAATTTTCTGAAGAAAGATATCCGACAGACGGAAATTGTTTTAATTGTCTTCCCGGAGAACGCGCCTGGAGCGCGTTTCGCGGAATGCGCAGTTTCCAGCGACGTTAAAACAATAGAAATATAAAGCGGAGGGGTTGACAACCGGACAACACTCGGGAGAATGTGCAAACACGCGATTCATCGCTTCGCCACCATAGTAAGACCGCTTTCATGACACACACGACGCGACGCGACGCGCACGCTGTCTCGACAATATTTACGCGCTGCGGCATCGATTTATCAAGGTTCAACCGCATGCAATTTTACTAATAGTAGTGCCGTCGCCATTATCGACTCGACTATTAAGTCGATGGTTAAAAATTATTGCGGCACTATCCGACCACTTTTTCGCAAGCACTTCGCGCCAGCCATTATCGCCAGCTTACAATGCGTTTCGCGCATTGAATTTACGTCTCCTTGAGAATAAGAGTCGCGATTATCTATATATCTCTCTCTCTCCCTCTCTCTGTAAGAAGATGACGAAGACTTAGAAACTAGGACTAAACGGATCTGCGTCATGTTCGCACTACATATTACAACATATTGCTTGTTATAAACTGCACGCTATAATGTTATCACAATTCTATTCCCTTTCCCTTCGCAATGTAAACAAGTTTTAACCGTACATACACTTCTGCACCCAAGTCTTGTGCGGCCAACGCACATTTGATAGGGTTTGTTGTTCTAGGAAATAATACGCGCTCTGTTCGCACAATTACATCACATTACATGTATCTTTGTTACCGTACGGCTATATAGTTTCACCTCCAGTGATGTGTACGTTGCAGGTTACACGTCGATAATTGGCGAAACTGTATCGCGGTTGATTTACCGAAATTTCGTGCAAATTCGTGTAAAATGTAACTCGTACGTGTTTTGCAAAATACGTATGTAAATTTTCTGCGTGTGATTTTGTACAAAATGCGAACAAAAAACGCACTGAAAGAGAAAGAGAGAGAGAACTGTCATTGGCGTCTGCGTTTTTTCACAATAGAAAGTTAACGCGACCGCAGCAAGAGAATGTCGTTCTTTAGGTCGCGCATAGTCATCCGACATTATTACTCCCATTTCCCGCTCGTTATCGTGATGAAAGTGAATTATTTAGCAGCCGCTAATTAATTAGTACCATCGGGAGCACGGCTGTCTCATCGCAATATAATTTCCCAGCCCGGCATGACCTCTCGCTGGGCTGCGTGGGATAATTACACCGTGGATCCGCACTTCCGTCATATCTGCAAAACACTTCGCTATTGCGATCGTGATTTTTTTTGTTTGCTTTTTTGCTTTTATTTTATATAAATCGCACAGTTTATCGCGCCCGACAATTGTGTTTGCGCTCGGCAAACTGGAAATAAGAGTCAAGTATTTTCGCGCAATTGTCTCGCGAAGGAAGCAACGTCGACATCGGTGGTTTTTGCGTTGCGCTATTAAAAAAAAAAAAAAAAAAAAAAACAAAATCTTAAAAAAATCGTATCGACTGCTCGGTTGCAAGTTGATGACCTTCCAGTGAGCGATAAACACGAACGGCACATCCTCGTCGCGGATCAGGCGAGATAATCGCGCATAATGTATGCATCAGTATAATTCCGATAAAAGTCGCAAGTAAATTCCGCTTTTCGCACCGATCGAAACGGGGGGTGCGCGATCGCCATGTAGATGCGATATACAGATAAGCGATCTACATTCGTATAAAAAGCGACGAAGGTAAGGCGATAAACCGATAGGTATGTGCCGACGGTGACACATACACGCGCGAATTTATCGCGTTACGTTTATTATAATTTATCTGATATTCGTGCGAATATCAGAAATTACTTCCACGTGCGAACACGCACGTAATAAATCGCGTGTCATTACGTTCGTTTTTTATTTGTAATGAAAGGTTGATGTAAAACTTCGAGCGAGATGACACGGAACGTTCAATTTGAAATGGCATCATTTTCCCCGCTACGATCGATGTCTCGCGCGAATTAGTCTCGCGCTAAGTGTCTACCTGGGTGTCGCAAGCCCGTTATCCTTCGGCTAACGTATGCACTTTTCGCTCTGCGAGCTCGCGTTTCAGTTTTCAAGATCGCAAAACTCAAAAGGTTTTTATAACGAAGTTATTTTTCAACCGTGTAAAGTTGTAATCGTGAAATTTTTCCGTGAAATTTTTTTTTTGAATTGTACGAAATGAGAACGGAATATCTTTGTGAATTGGGACGGTGTGAAAAAAATCACGGAGAGAGCACGTCAAAACACAAAGTGACTGATTAATGTGCCGTAGAAGTTTTTACATGACTCCTACGAGATTTTACCATTAGGTTGAGAATTTCCTCGACGACGAAAGAACACACGCGCATTCTCCTTCTCTATCTCTCTCGCGTATTATTATTAAAACTTGGTAAAGTTAGACTCTTTGTGTGTTGCAGCGCTGAGAAAAACCGCGGCTCCACAGTCATGTAATTTCACAAAGCGGTCCAGCCAATTAGCAGAATTCGGTTTGCGAACATTTGACTCGAGTTCACGAAATTGCTGACGCGCGGAGGATTGGGTGATGAACTCGTGGTACAAGCGGAAGACTACCGCAGTTGAAAGATGTTTCGCTCCAAGATTCGCATTCACACGTGTCAAGTGATACTGCTGACGTCGCTGGTATGGTTCCTGGTCGACGTTATGGTGCTCATGCTCTACTCGGATTGCATCGGAGGATCCGGATGGGGCTGTTCGGATAACAACAAGCAGCAGCAACAACAGCAGCAGCAGCCGCTCCAGTCCGAGGAACCGTCGTCGCAGCTCCATCCGAAGATCCAGGCGAAGGAGGCGCAACCGCTCAGGCATGAGCACAACAAGAGGCAGTATCCGCAATCGATGTTGCATCTGTGGCGACCGGCGAAGGTCGTCAAGGAGAACAAGGGCAGTCCCGGCGAGATGGGGGCGGCGGTGCATATCGCCCCGGAAAACGAGGCCAAGCAGCAGGAACTGTTCAAGCTGAATCAGTTCAATCTGATGGCCAGCGACATGATCTCCCTGAACCGATCCCTGAAGGACATCAGACTCGAGGGTTGTAAGACCAAGAAGTATCCCAAGTATCTTCCAGACACGAGTATCGTCATAGTTTTCCATAATGAAGCGTGGACCACGCTGCTGCGGACAGTCTGGTCCGTGATAAACAGATCACCCAGGTCGCTGTTGAAGGAAATCATTCTGGTGGACGACGCGAGCGAGCGCGGTGCGTTTTTCTGAGCGTTACAAATACTAATAAGAAAAAAAATCATAAAGTCAGTAAACTATAAAATATCGCGCAACACAATACAGTAAAATTACAATAATAATAATTTTGGATATTTGTAACTGGAAAGTGAAAGAAATGGGCGATATTTGATTTTTCAGATCACCTGAAGCAAGACCTGGAGGATTACATAGCCAAGCTACCCGTTCCCACGTACGTGTATCGCACAGAAAAGAGGTCGGGTCTGATAAGAGCAAGGCTGTTGGGAGCGAAGCACGTAAAAGGACAAGTAATCACATTCTTAGACGCGCACTGCGAGTGTACCGAAGGTTGGCTGGAACCGTTACTTTCGCGAATCGCAAACGACAGACACACCGTCGTCTGTCCGATCATCGACGTGATCAGCGACGACACCTTCGAGTACATCCCGGCCAGCGACATGACGTGGGGCGGTTTCAACTGGAAGCTGAACTTCAGATGGTATTTTATCTTTTTTTCTACAACATTATCATAACTATTCTAAGCGTCGCGTATATAAATTTTGATAGTATTATATTCCTATTTTACTCTCTCCCGCCTTCCAAAAGGTGCAAAAGAAATTTGAGTTGCAAATGTGAAAATCTCCATATTTTGCATGCAATGAATAGATTAATATAGCCGCATAAAATCTCTCTTTATCGATCCGCAGTGATGTATATTAATTCATAGCTTTGTTGGATTGTGATGTTCGTAAATTCGCCGTAACGGTCGGTATAATAATTCAGATTTTTCGACTGCTCTATTCATATAAATTCGCAAATTCGCATTCTACTTCATCGCATTTACATATAATGATAAATGTAATGAATAGCGGCTTTGTGTCCTTTCTCTTTCATACATTCACGACGTCATACGTCAACGCGCGTTGTCCCCGCGAGCTTGGAAATTTATAGTTTCCATATTCACCGTGAACACGTTTATAACTGCGTGCAATTTATCTTTAATGTAATTTTTAATTTTTTGACTGAAACAAAAAGCGTGTTAAAAATATCTGAAACTACTCTGTACGATCTTTTTTTTTTTTTTTTTGTCCTTGTTCTGTCAAAACTTTTAAAACAGATTTTAAATACCGTGTCAACTTTGCTCGATAAAGGTACAGAGTCGCGCAGAGAGAAATGGACAGAAGGAACAGCGACAGAACGTCACCATTGCGAACACCAACCATGGCAGGTGGATTGTTCTCCATTGATAAAGACTATTTCTACGAGTTGGGCGCGTATGACGAGGGCATGGATATCTGGGGCGGTGAAAATCTCGAAATGAGTTTCCGGGTAAGCGTTTTAGAGATGCGACAAAATACTGCTAATCTGATTATTTTACGAAAACATTTTGTATTTGCGTAGCTTCTATGGGAGTTTGTTTGTCGGTGCAAAATTGTGTGCAGTATAAATAGAAATGTAAATAAATAATAAATTTATTATT
>QVOA01010289.1:0-51350 GCA_014825685.1 Pseudomyrmex cubaensis | reverse complement strand
CCAACAAACGACTATAATATTGGCTTAAACTACTCGATTTTAATATTCCGTGGAAAAAATAATCACGCTCAAGAGCCGTCTCTATTTGCTAAATTACAGGTACAGTCGGCGGCGGCTTTACTACTCGAGAGTAAAATGTTCTACGTTCCTTTCCTATTAAATTCAGCAATTCAAAGATAGTAAATACACAAGGTGACGATAAACGAAGCCCCCCCCGAATACCTATATACATACTATACATATATATTATAAATATATATATATATATACACACAAAAAAGTAAAAAAAGAACAAACAGAGAAATAGAAAGAAAAGGACTCAAGAAAGAAGACTCGAGCCGAGTTGGAGAAGGCTTTGTTTGTGTATGTATAAAATAGATATATAAAAGGTATATATATATACAATATATATACATATAAATAATATAAATAATATAAATGTGTGTTCGTTGCGTTGTACAAACGAAGGAAGGCAGAGAGAGAGAGAGATAGAGAAAAAGAGGAATCGAATCGTTGGAGCGAGAAAGATACGAGAAAAGAACAGCGGACGAAATAGAAAGTAAAACTACATCGGGACAGCAAAAGAAGAAAGAAACAAGAGAGAGTGGGAATACGATTCAGATAAAAAATATTACGAGAAAGAGAGCGTAGAAGAGAGCGAGAGCGTGAGAGGAAAAAAGAGAGAGAAAGGGAAGGAGGAAAGCGCGCCACCTCGAGATGGGCGAATCAATCGAGGAGGGGACTGAAACTTTTTTATCGAAACTAAAAGACTATAATAATATATTTCTGTACGCAAACGTACCGCGCAACTACGTCATTGTGTGTTCACATTGCATAATCCGATCGATAAAATAAGACTCTCGTTACGTACCGCTCACCGTAGACCACCTACTACTCTACTACTACTACTTACTACTTACTACTACTGCTACTATTACCGCAACTTTCTTACTATTATCGCTCTCGAAGCTAAAACGTAAAAAAAAACCCAAGAAAAAAAAAACAAGAAAAGGAAAGAAGCAGCAGCAGACGCCACGAAACGACTGACCCAAGGATCAATAAGTCCGGATCGATAGACTGACCGACCGACTGATCGACGACGAGCATTATCGTCTTGGCTCGACTTGGAATCGTCAATCGAGCTTCGATCGAACGTATTAACACGCGTTTACATCGTATACACACACACACACACATACACATGTACACACCAACAAAACACGCTGGCATACGTAATTTTTAGACGCCTGTCACACATGCCTCGCCACCACGTGATCTTCTCCTCGCAATCGTCGTTTGCCATCATGTGTGAAAACGTTGCGCCTCGCGTAAACGATGTGATATGCTACTGCAGTTAACTTAATCTTCGTCACACTCCAGATTCCGCCGCAACCCGTCGGAAGGACAGAAGTCCGTTGTGAAATTCTTCTGCTCATCTCGAGAGGCGGTTCTTCGCGCTGGATCCAAAATCGTTTTGAAATCCGCGAGACCCAGATCGGGGATTCGCGCGAAGAACTCGAAGAGGGGAGAAAATTGAAAAGATTCGTCAGATGAACACAACACGACCGCGAGAAGAAGAGGAGCACAAGAAAACGGAACTTGTACGTAAGAATTTTGAATACTCGATGTCCCCGTCTGCGCTCTCACACACACGAATACGTACATGTTTCTTATATACCACAATGGGTGTTAACATTGAGTCTTTGCTACATCGTCATCGCCTTGTCGTCGTCGTCGTCGTCGTCGTCATCGTCATCGTTACTGTCGTCGCCGCCGTCGTCGTCATCATCATCGCTATTGTCAACGTACCAAACCATGGTCCAACCGCGCAGAAGACTCTTATTCTTATTATGGCATCAGTTCTCGTTCATTTGACATCTGTGTGACGTGATATTTACCGCATCTCAATCTTGGACTTCATTAATCGCGTCGTCATCGCGCGCCTTCTTCGCGAACGATTCTCGATCTTCCATTCGCGACAGTCGATATAATATTTAAGCTAACATATTGAAGAGATACTTACAAAGTTAATTCTCCTTGTTTGTTGAGTCGCTAAAAAAAAACGTAGTTTCTCGATGACACTCCTGGTGCAATAAATTCTAGTCATAATTTACTTATTGACTTTCTTTCGTTACTCGCAAACGATTTCGGTTTACGTCAATGTGAAGTGACAAGCGAAATTAATGGTGAGATACGTGCGGACACGATATTTTAGAGAGAAGACAAATTTTTTTTTCTTTTGTAGTACACGATAAAACTTCTTAGATTCTCTTTTACTATGTGTTTTTTTTTTTTTTTTTTAATATAAGATCTCTATATATTTATATATTTATAATTATATCTCTATATATTTATATTATATAATTATATATTTATAAATATATTCGCTGATAAAAGAGTTGTTTTGTGCTTCGACTTTGGCACAATCGAACGCTATAGCATTTCTCTTTTGCATTTCTCTTTTGTTCTTTTTTACATTAGTACCTTACGAAAGTGGTTTTTGAACAAACAAAATGGGAGGATTTTGAATCGTTCGCGGCACGCGCATCATTTGTTTATTCGATAATAACGACTAAACTAAAAGTATATGAAGAGAGAGAAGAAAGAGAGAGAGCGAGAACGAGCTCTCTCGTCTTATTCCTTTCTAAAGCGATATTTTTATAGTATTACGAGAAAAAATACGAAAAAGAACAGTGGAATGTACATATGTAAAAAAAAAAAAAAAAACGTTAAACGCGAGCGCCTGGTATCTTACTCTCGCGAGGAGATTCGCGAGGTTCTTTTCGAAGTCCTTACCTGAGCAACTATAAAGGATTGTATAAAAAAAAATCGCTCCTTGTCTTGCTTTTTTACCTAATGAAAAGAACATATATATATATATATTATATATAATATACGTAAATATTATATCTATATGCATGTGTGTGTATCCACGCCGACTGATTGTGATAAATCGACCGCCTCGCGAAATTGAGATATCAGTCGCTTTCGATACAATCGGTTCAATTAATAATCGAGGAAGCCAAGTGTCGCGTAAAAGAAATCGCGGAGAAAAATCGCGAAGGTAAGTCGGTGGCTGACGCCAGTCGTTCGCATCGCAGAAGATATTGCTCCTCGTATCCACGCAATGTAACGATTATTCCGCGCACGTTCTGTCGACGTGATTGTTTCATCTTGCCTCTCCATAGAAAATATCGTACGCGCTAATCGCCTGACAAGCTCGCAGTCACGAGGACGACTTGAGAGGCGCATTTTTTTTTTTTTTTAGTTTTCGAGCGCGCAATTTCTTTGTATTTTAATTGCATTTTTCTCTTTGAGAACTTCTGACAAATTTTAAGTAATAATTTCTTTCGGACCGATAATGTAATTTACTCAACGGAAAGATCGATTCTAAGTCCGATAAAAGTTAAGATCGTAAAACATTAAGCCGGAGCTTAATATCGGAAACGTCTTTGTGTTCCGTAATTACAAGCCGCGCAATTGACTTATCGATCGGAACGCGCAGTGTGTGACATAAACTCTCGTGCTACAAATTTGTATTTAAATTCTCTTCCGAACTCTGTGTAATTAAGAGACTAATACGCAAAAGCTTGACGGTTGTAACGCTGTAACTGCTGCAAAATATTAAAAAAAAAAAACAAAAAAAACAAAAAAAAAATAGTATATCTGTATATTGCGATATCGTGTGCATTCACTTCGATAGATAAGTCGACTTTGCGCGGATCGTAATTATCTCTCGCGACAGTTTGAAATAAATCAATCAACCGTTTGCTGTCTCGACGTTAGCGCCTCTTGAAATCGGACTCGTGGCTGGCCGGGCCGCACGTTCCAGAGAGAAATCAACATTGAAAACTATAACATGGACCTTGGGCCTATTAGCCTAGGGATACTTGTCCATACTATAAGACTTAACTAAACGATGAGATACTTCATACAGTAAACGTTATTATATAATTTGACGTTAAGCGTCGTCGGGAGTGAACGGTTCACCTGTATTCTCCCGGATATCGTCGCGCGTCTCTCTCCGTGTTCAATCGGACGGTCCGTGAGAGATCGCGCAGGTGTATGTGGGCGTGCGTGCGTGCGTGCGTGCGAGTCTCGTTAACAAAGAAAGTAAGAAAATTTATCCGCATAATATCGACTAACAACAGCTGCACAATATAATATTGAAGTAATATCTTTTCTGAGCCGCGGCACTGTGCAATACCATATATGTTCTCGGAAAAAAGAAAACAATATTATTCCTGCGCGTTTTTTTTTTTATTATTATTTTCTTTGTCTATTTGTTTCCGGGATCACAGTATCTCCTTTTGTCCGTGGAACAATGCGCAAAGCCTCTCACGCGGTTTTTCCTGTTCTTTTCTTTGAAAATCACTTGTTACTTTATTCAGTAATAAGATAATTTAACAACGGAGCATAGGTTTTTTTTAAACTCTCCTCGTCCAACTAAATGTGATATTAATTACTTGTTCGGATAAACGTGCGACATTAGAATTGAGACTAGATTTAAAGCCTAATTTAGTAAGTTTAGTGAGGGTATTTTTTATTGTCTCGAAAGTGTTTTTTTAATCTGAGAATTTAGTCTTGAAAGAAAGAGAGAGAGAGAGAGCGGATTAGTTCTGGTATTGTGAAATAGTTGTAAATAAATAAAAATTTATAAATAGCGAAGTAAAACTCGATCTCTCTCGTCGAAATTTGTATTCTTTTGTTGAGGAGATCGAGTTGGTCTCGAAGAGGTGGTGGCAAAAGCAGCGATGGTCGTGCGGGAAACATATACACAATATATTTCTGTGTGCGTATATATATTTTATAAAAACAAACACAGATTCTTCGCGCGTCGATGTCCGTGGGAAATACAGGCGACCGCTTACTAGGAGAGTTAAAGCGTTGGATCAGCAAGACTTAGGGCATTATATACTACAAAGAGTATTATCATGCCCAACCCTTTAATATTTAAGTGCGAATGAGAGTCTATCGCAAGAGCAAAAGAAAGATAGAGAACAAGAAGTCTAATAAAAAAAAAAAGAAAAAAAAACGAAAAAAAAAAAGAGAATCTACGAGAACCAGTACGCGCCTCTCGTTTGTGGGTTCAACTTTGTGTATATATTGTACGAAAAAGAAATTTAATAATAACTACGTTGAAAGTACTAGTCCCTCTGTCTTTGTATAATTCCGTGTGTTGAAGAATACTTGTGCTCTCGCATACGTGAGCGCCGTGAGTGAGATGCGCCGTGTCGCATTTCATTACCTTGGAAATCTTCAAGTGTCTTGAACAAAATAGTGTGTGTGTGTGTGCACAAAAGATTTTTAAAATAATTTTCAAAGGATGACCTTTTTTTAATTACAACTCCGCGACTGAAGCTCTTTTCTTCTACTTTGGCAAACGTAAAAAACTCTACTATTGCACGAGCTTTTTCTCATCACGTCTTTTTTTTTTTATTCCATTTAATCTTCATTAACGTTTTTTACAATGAACGTGAATTTAATTTTTTAAGTTTTTTTAGTAGATAATCACATCTGCCGGTGACAAAATTTTCTCCTCTGCTCTTCTCTTTTTTTTCTTAATCTTTTTTGATGCAAAAATTTACGTGAACGTAATTCGATTTTCCTTTCAAAATGAAAAAAAAAAAAATCGACACGCGCGTTTCACGCCGCAATTACATCGAAGGAGTCGCGGGAAAGAAATGCAAATGTTTAACCCAGAAACGATAGAGTCTAGGAAGGAGAACGTGGAAGAAGCGCCGGTTTTGGAAGCGAGAGAGCGTGAGAGTGAGAGAGAGAGAGAGAGGGAGAGAGAGAAAAAGATACTTTTTCAATGAGTGAGTCAAAAGTTACCAATTTCTACCTACGTTTAGAAGAAAGTACGTTTTTATTATCTCGTTTATCTTCGATTATATTCCTTTTGTAACTGAGATTTCGGCGCCGTCGTGTGAACCGCCGCTCTGCCCGGAACCGAACGTCGACTCTTCGTGATATCGCGAGCGGCATTCTTGTGCCGATTCCATTTCTCTAACGAATCGAGGATTATTACAAAAAAAAAAGAAAAAAGAAAAAAAAATGAAAGGGCAAAGATGAGAAGATGCCCGTTCGGTTTTGTGAATTTTTTTTCTTTTCACAGCGCAACGGAAAAAAAACGCGCATATAAAAGTCAATTACGTTACATATATACATGTTCGATAACGGAAGTTGTGGGTGTTCCTTCCTCTCTGCTTTGTGTGCGCAAACACGAAATGTGTCGTGCTTCTCGGCGCGAGTAAATCCGCAAAATGTTTTGTACGTAGATTTGATACAACGGATACGTGATACGAGGATGAAAATACGAGTAATCGAAAGACTGATAAAGATCGCAATTTTCTATATTGATGAAAATCGTGTGTTATTCAATGATAAGCCTTGTAATATCTGATTGTAGTCTTAATCAAATTCGCGCGTAATGAAGTAATAAGAGATATATATCGATTTCTCTCGATCGCGTTTAATTCGAGACAGTTTTTCTCTAAATTCATATTTGAACGTTTTTAATAAAAAACAAAAAAAAAGTTCGTCGTTCTTCTTCACTTTCGCGGAAACGTTAACAACAACGAAATCTCATTCATTGCATTTGTTGCTGCATTTGTTGGTTGTGCAAATTCCATTTACGAAAAAACAAATTACGTACGATTTCTTGTACAATTTGTAATAATACGATATAACGAAATGTGATAAGAGATAAATATATAATATACATATACTCGCGCGATATCAGTTTATAATATCGATCGAATTATTAATTGCGCGATTGATCGCGGGGATTTTCGGTTCCGGGCAAAACGGCTGTAGTTTTTTTCACGCGTGGCGCGTGTGTGTGCGTGTGAGAGTGTGCGCGTATGTGTGCCGTGCGTGCGTGAATGCACCCCCTGCCCCCACTGTATTTTTATGAGTAAATAAGATATTTAAAGAAGAAGAAAAAAAAAGAAGTAAATCTGAAGTCTGTTTGGAGATGCCTTTCATAGGGATTATATAAATGTAGATAATATATATATATATATACATATAATGAACATATAAAAAATACACTATATTATTATATATAAATATATATATATATATATAAATAGTAAGAAGTAAATAGAATTATTATATATATATATGATGAAAATAATATTATTACGAGTAAATAAACTCTTAAAGATTAATAAAAAAAAAAAGAACCTTTTTGTATTTTACATACTTATCCCGTTCTTTGTCACACTTGTTGTAATTTGTTGTATTCGTTCGCTCATACACACATCGGGAGGTTACCATTGATTCGGTAAGCAATAAAGTTGTGCGAGTTTTTACGCATTTTTATTACAGACATTCTTCATTACATTAACATAACAAAGTCTATACTTTCAAGGTACATGATGATCGTTTGAAAATGATGTCTACCTGTGAGATCTTTAAGGATTATGCGCAGTGTTCAAGCTCCCGCACGGAGCACATTATTACAAGCTTACAATTACTTATTATATGGTATTTCTTTGTCTCGTGTTTGTTTGTTTTTTTTTTTTTTTACATCGCAAATCTCTTGTTTGACATGATCGAGTCGCCGCAAGCGCTTGGACACTTCGATAAGATTAAAGCGATCACAGACAGAGGCATTTCGGGAGGCGAAACGACACGAACACCCCGATATAGTAGATAGAGGCTAATACTTTTTTTTTTGTTTTTGTTTTTTGTTTTTTTACTATTAAGACTTCTACAATACCTGTACCGCGCACATAGGGCGTTCCCGTTGTTGCGACTCCGTTTCACGACTCGGAGGCTGCAAAATGTAGCGAGTCGAGTTTGTAACGCAAGCTCCGTGTCTCGATACGTTTCTTTTTTTTTTTTTTTGTTTTTTTCTATCTATAAACGTGTAATTACATTGCTCGCGTGTAAGATGTTACGAAATTGCACGTGAGTTTGTGTGATAAAAAATACAGTACAAAGTGTATGTGTGTGTGTGGACAACAACATATGCCGCGCGCGTGAGTGTCGTAAAATGTAAGAAGATACCTTAAAAAAATGGTAGCAAAGTTGTAAAACGTAAAAAAATACCGTAGAAAAGTTTCGGAAGAAAGGAGACATTTTTGTTTCATGCGACGCACGCAGCGAGACGTGGTGAAATAAAAAAAAAAAAGATTTTTTTTTTTTTTTTTTTTTTTTTTTAAAGCTCTGACTCGTACGACTCCCCTCAAATTCGTCTATGATCACCTGTCAGTAAGAAAGCATTTGTTACTTCTATTAGTAGACCGCGCGTGTTCGTGTAGACTGGTGGTTCTGAAGGCACTGTTTCAAAAGTACGGGTTTATTTGCTTCTCTTCTTGAATGAAACAACTTGAATCCTCACGAAACTTGATGACGCGACAGGGAGAGTCGTTATAAACTTCGACGTGAAATCATTGAGCGCGCCTCCTTTCGCTCTCTATATCACAAAATTCAAAATAGAGTAGTTTCAACTTGACAGCCAGTGCCACAATGCCAATGCCGTACATTCGTCGGGTCTGTGATCGGGTTTTTTATGGCTTTTTTTTTTTGTTTTTTTTTTAGGGTGATGTTTGTTTGTGTGAGCTAGCAGAAAAATCGATGGTCAGAATTCAGGCTTACGATTTACGCAACGGCCGGTGCATTCCGTTTTTTTTTTTAATTAACGCGTCTCACGTATTTAATATCGTATCATTATATTACACAAACACTTATCAATTTAGAGGCACATTGCTAAGGGTTTCGGTTTTGTTTTCCTCCTTTTAGAGAGAGAGAGAAAGAGAGAGAGAGAGTTATACACTCTACGTTTATAACTTATATGACAATTGGCTAATTCACGACAGAGCAAAATTTGGCATACAATACTGGAAAAACTGCACACTGTAAAAAACCGATAATACAACGTATATCGTCGTAAATGTTTTTCATTAATATCGGAAATTCGCAAAATCATGTAAATTTACCGCGCGTGTAAAGTGAACACGATTCTGTACATTTTCGTTATTAATATCACGCAAAGTATTTACATTTATTCCCGGTGTAAATTTACAGATTTTCGTTTTATTTATTTTTTTGTTTTTTAACTTTACGCATCTTCTTTTATACAGTGTACAGAGATTCGCGAGAATAATACAATAGTATTTAAAATATTGCTTTGTACATATGTATATATAATATATCGAGAAGAAAAATATGGCGATTGAGCGCGACCAATATTTTTGTTCTCTCGTGGTTTTACCAAAACACAAAGAAAAAAAAGAATATCGATGTTACTGTTCCGATGAGCTCTTGAAATTTCTTAAAATTAAAAGCGTACGAGAAATGTCATGTGCATAAAAGTAACAAGAGAAATACAATCGACGATACGATCCCGTGGATTTCTGTCTAAGACGGGATATTACACCTTTGGCTACCGCTATACACGCTATTTGTACGTCGGCGAAAAAGCGCCGAATTTTTTTTTTTATTACGATCGCTGTTTTAAGAACACTGATTGCGCGTCTCTAGGAGAGAGTAAGAGAGAGAGAAAAAAAACTGCACGCAGCACATACAGTACCTAAACCAGAAACAGATCATTTACATTGTTCGGGAAGACCTTAAACAGTACTATATATGCTCACGCTTTTTGGATAAACCTGAATTCTACGCACAACGATTGCGATTATCAGAGAAGCATTCACTGCACTCAAAGAGTATACCTTTTTTTTTTGCCGGAATGTTTGAATGTGGTATAATTTTTTTTTTTTTTTTTTTTTTTTGCTTTTTATTTAATCGTTTAACACACACAGCACCGGACTATATTTGTTTTACTCGCGCTCATAAATTACTTAGAAGCTCTTAGAAGTCCTCCGAACGTTCAAGTCCAGGATGCTGCTCTGAAGTACAAATATTCTACAGAATGTACACAGTAGACAGCAAAAGCATCTAGACCACAGAATGTTCACATTTGCTCGGATGCAAAATATCGTTTTTTTTTTCTTGTTGAACTACAAAAATCAGGCTGATGCGATGGCAGACACTATATGTGTTACATATAAAAGTTAGCTTCGCGACATGTAAAATCTGATAAAGTTTCTTAAAAAATCTAAAGAACATTCCCTGAACGAGAGTAATCACATGACAATTCGGTCATCGTATAGATATCGTGTTTTTTTTTGTTTTTTGACTGTAGAACGTATCAAACAAACTTCGTTTCTCTTTTACTTTTATTTTTTTTCAAGAGAGAATAAAAATTGTTGGACTGACCGGCTTTGTGTGGTGGATTCCCGAGCGCGAAATTTGTTATAAAGGTTCCGTCATGGTACCAGCCTGGGTCGGAGTCATTGATCGAGTCATGTGATTCCGTAGAGTCTAGACACAGACACTTCTCTCCTGCATCTGTATAGACAGTCCACTAAGTTAGATCACAAAAAGTAGGGAGTGGGCGTGAGTGGTGGGATTACTCTCTCGGAATCAGGCACTGCCTGGAACAGCACAGGTGTTCTCTGGTCCACCGTCGTGAACCGCATGATACTAGCTATGTTACCGCACCGATAACAATAATTCGGAGCCGACCATACTGTGACAAGTTTGTCGTTAAACATGTACCTATAACCTGCGGGATAAGAAAGTCAGATTGTTAATGTGAATATACTTGATTTATCTAGCAAAAACTGCAAGAAGATATTTACAAAACACACACCTTCCTGAACTAATTGATGTGCCCTACAGATGAGTTTAAGATCATTAACTTCCATGAACATGTAAGTCACTTTACTGCCGAACAGCCAACCTGCACCGCGCGGACTCACCGTCCATGTTTCTACGTCCTCTGGATCAGACCAGACCAGATCACAGAAAGCACCTGTGCGAGCAAAAACATCTATAGCATCAGAGCAAATATAATTCACTGTTCAATATTTCGCGAAGTAAAGAACATTTAACACACACAAAATCAATTTATCTTGGAATTATTTTCATTACCTTTGTGAGGAATCTCTTGATTCCTTTCAATCGTTCTAATTTGATCTAGTGTTCTAATGGCTGGAGATAATCCACCATGTACACAAAGAACCTGTTCATCAATTAACTGAAAATACAAAACGTTTTCTTTGAACATCACAACGCGCATAAATCTGTTCACATCTTTATTACATGACAATAATATACTCACGGCAGCAACTGTGAGCAAATCAAATACCCTACAACAGTACTTCCATGCATTAGCATTGCCGTACTTGTTTTGGCATTCGTCTGTAAGAAAGACAGAAGAGAACAATCGAGGCATCGTACACCCAAGTATGAGGTCGTGCAAGAGACAGGCGCTGCGACACTCACCGTAAAATCCATAAACGTGTGTGATTTGTCTAGATTCGTGATTACCGCGAAGTAACGTTATCCTGTCTGACCATTTAGCTTTCAGTGTGAGCAGACGGGTGAACGTTTCCAAGCTGTAGTAGCCCCGATCGACGAAGTCTCCCAGAAATATGTAATTCGTATCGGGCACAGGACCACCATTGCGAAACAGTTCTTCCAAATCGTAAAACTGCAACAGCAGGACAATTTACACATGTAGGTCCGATTTGTGGAAGAGGTTAAGGTAGTACATATAGAGAGTAAGAGTGAGAGAGAGAGAAAGAGAGAGCATTTACCTGACCGTGAATATCGCCGCACACTGTCACCGGGGTGGACACAGGTTGGATGTTGGACTCCTCCAGCAACAGATCACACACCATCTCACAGAGTTTCTGTCGACAAGAATAAACATGATTAAATGCACACAATGAGACACGGAGCGAGGCGATAAGAGAGTTCCGGACGAGGATAACCTTAATCGTAACCGTACGCGCGCGGTGATCGTCACGAAACGAGAAAAACGGGCGCAACAGGCGCGCGAACAAAGTCGTTAACGTCTCTCGATTTACCTTGAGATCATTCTCGGGCAGGTATTTGCACTCTTTCGCGATCTCTATCCATTTATCGATGTCTGACATTTTGGATTCACGCCGTATGAAAATACCAATCGCGCCCCCATACAGCTACGTCGTCGCGCGCCCAATGGTCGCCAAATCCCCGCGCGCAGAAACGGATAGCGCTGGACGGACGGTTCCGCAATGTAACGTACGACACGACACTCGCGGTGTTGCTGCAAACGCTCCGGGCGCGCCGACGTTAGGCTAATATTACATTTGTCGTACGACAAAGTTTTTAAGTGCGTTGATTGGCTGTTGGATAGAATATCCAAAGAGATTTAGAATTTCTCAATTTTATAGCCAATCAACATACTTAAAAAATTTGTATTTTTTATATTTGTAATTTACGACAAATGTAATATTAGGCTTAGATGATTAACGTTTATCGCCATTTCTTTCAACCGTTTCGAAATACGAACGATCGAGACGATAGAAACTGTCCCCGATTTATATTTTTTAAACATTTTACACAAAAACAATACGTTTGTGATCAACAATGTGCAAAGTGAGACGGATAATTGCACGTTATACCGCGTATATTTTGTTATTGTATTTAAATGTATTCTGCGCTAAATAAAAAAAACATTGTTTATACTGCTCAATTTTTATTTACGCAACCTTGAATGTTTTTTTGTCTAAATCCATTAAGAAAAAATCCTAAACAATCAGCAAATTGCAGAATTTTAATTTTTTAAATTTTGTGGTTTGCGTCTACGTTAAATAAGCGAAGACTCGAATTGTTCTACCTGCGCTTTACTTCGTAAACCTCTTGTGTCATCATGCGTTCCTGCTAACAAAAATTCAGTTTCGCGCCGTTACGGGAGATATCTCTAGTTATTTAGCGTCACTTTCTTAAACTTATACTTTCCTAATACAACTAATTTACTGACTGAGTCACTTCACCTCTTCTCTCTACTACTCTGGTAGCTAAGCTCTTGTCACTTTCTGCGATCCTGGTGTGAAAGTTTAATTTTTCCGCTAGAACTCGCCGAATAAAGCCCGGACATTTAGTACAACCTTCTTTAACTTATAGTCATCTAATGACTATAAGTCTAACCATGAAGTTGTCTGCTGAATCAGTTCGCCTCTTCGCTCTATTCTCCTGGTAGCGAAGCTCTTGTGGTTTTCTGCGATCCTGATAATGAAGCATAAAATTTCCGCTACAGCGGCAGACTTTCTCGTCTAATGACCGTCACCGAAGAACGCGAATAAAACGGACATCTTGATCGTAAAAATAAATTTATATCTCGTGTATTAATCATTAGGAAATAATTGAAATTTTCCACGAAGGAACCTTGGAGTTTTGACTGTAAGATTATCATTCCAAACTTTTAATATTTATAAAAATCTAATTGTTATTAAATTTTTCGCGCAAAAGAACAAACTTCGTCTAAAAATCGTGAAAAATGTCTATCGTGATTCAGCCGACGATTCAAGCCACAAAGTTTATAATTCTAAGCTTCTTATTGATTGTTTTGTATGTTTTATGAATTTTAAATAAATAATATATTTCAAACTCATCCTGTGCATAAATTTTCTTCCCGCATTGACGGATGTAACCGCAAAAGTAATCGGCCCCGCGTTCTCTGAATCATCATCATGAACTAATCGAACAGAGGTGGTGGTATAATAAACAAACGATCGACTTGTTTATAATATGTCTAATCGTATTTATTTGTTCATGTAGTGTAATAGTCGCTATACGCTTAAATACAGGTGGTCTATTGCAGAAACGAATATACCAAAACTTAATAAATGTACACGCTATTTAATTAAGTGATTCTTTAAATAGATATTTTATCGATTACATCGTCCAACAAGAAGAAGGAATAGAGTTAATATATATGTATATATATTAATTTTATCTCATGTGTAAACGCTCGATGAGTCGAGAAAAATAGAGGGAGAATAAAGTAGAGTGAGTCGAAACGCAATGCAAAAATTGCCGGAAGAAGAAAAAGTACAAAAGGAAATGATTGACAGCGCAGAGGAAGAAAGAAGAGGGGATAGTTTCTATACAAAAATAAATGTGTGTGAGGCAAGAAACTCAAACGCTCGGACACGCAGGAGAATAGCGAGCTATGATACAAAGTTTTGTTTTTTTTTTTTTTTTTTTTTTTTTCTTAACGAGAGATTAGACTGATTATAATCTTTTCGCATTCCTTTCCACACACACGCGCGCGCACACGTACAGACTTTTACCTCGCACGCACGCACACACACACGCACATTCTCTCCTTCTTTCGCACACACAGGTTTGCGTTGTCCGTGTCTTTCTCTCCCGCTCTCTCGCTCGTTTCCTCATTCAGTCTTTCACGCATGCATTGTACGACAATGGCTACAATAATAATTGTTATTGTGTGATGTAAATCGTAACACATTTACGCTTTGCGAACGAGCGAGACCTTCGGGAAAACTAAATAATAATTAATTGTCATGCGTTTTACACCGCGCTTTTAACTTGCGCGGGGGGGGGGGGTGTTTTGTTTTCTCTTTCTCTTGCTGCTGATAATACCGAGAGCGGAGCGGAAAGAACAGTTTTCCGAATTTTATCGCGCGACTTGCACACCACTTTTCGCTCGAATAACGTTCCCGGACTGCTGTTTTGTTTTTTTCCTCCCCGACGATAAATCACATATCGCCTTCACCGGGAATGGCCAAGATAAAAGAAAAAAAACAAACAAACAAAAAACCAATATCTTACATAAATCTCGAATACTCTCTTTACAAATTCTTCATCTTTGGTAGATCACTACTAAATAAATATCGTCGCTTAGAGTTAAAGATTGGGTCGTGCTGAATCAAAGGTAGAGTCATAAAAGTTTGCACGCGGCCCGTCGAGATAAAAGATTTCGAAGAAGACGCGCGCGCAAAACGTTGCTTTGGAAAGTCCGAGTCTCTTCCGGAGCTTCGTCGTCGCCCCGAGGAAGCGCGTTGTTCCGTTTGTTTCTCGCTCGATACTCGGTGATCGGAAATAAAAGAGAAACAACATCGCGAGTTGTTCGGCTAGATTCATTCGTCTTAAGCCGGTAAAAAAGCAAGTGTGTTCAAATGTTTTTTTTTTTTTTTTTTTTTTTTTACGCGCTGTGAGCACACATTCGGGGAACAAACTATAGAAAAATATACATGCCTATACAAGGTTTTGCAGTACGATTCGGTGCTCGAGAAATACTGCTCCTACTGTTGGTGAGAGAGACGCGAAACGTCGATATATTATTGTTAAATCTTCGCGTATGTTATACAATATATATCGTATGTGTTTTACAATTAACTGTTTGCGGTGCATGTGGTGATTGTGTGCGTAAATAGGTATCGGAAAAACAAATACGCGATTCGTCGATTCGAGGGCTGCTGCTTTTACGTTACGTCTGAATGCGCCCGTTGCTGGACGAAACGATCCTTTAACCGGATGATCCAGTAAGAAACTGGACATCGATCTTTCGTCGCGATTAATACTATCGAGTAACACGCTAACGTGTTAACCAATTGTTAATAATCTCTCAGGTTTTTTTTTTTTTTTTTTTTTTTGGATTCCGACAAGAGTAATAAAGTAAAGAAGCTTCGACAAGAGTGACTTTTGGCTCGTATCAAATGCTTCTATTCAAAAATTTATACTTCTATAAATTTCTTATTAGTGTGTCATCAACATGATCGGAATAAATTCGCATTGAGTTTAAGAAATCGAATCGCTTTTCGACCATTGATTAAAGTTTCCGAAAATTCGATTGGAACAAAAGTGTTAAAATTCGTCTCGTTGCCACTTTCGTTTCGTTCGTGCCGAACGAAGCAAAGTCGGGAGACTTGCGCGGTCGCGAAGTTCGAACGATCGGACGCAAGTCGTTTGTGCGATCGGGATGATCTCCGTAAAAATTGAACCTCGGACGAGTCGCGCGGGTTTTGTCCTTCGCTCGCGCGTACAAATAAATCTAGCCTAACGCGCCACGTTTATATATGTATATATAAACTCGACGAGAATTGCCTACTTGGTCTGCCTATTTCACTAAGTAGCCTCTAGTTTTCGCGCACGCCGTTTTCTCTCCCCCGTGTCGCAATCTCTCTTTTATTTTGTAATTTTTTTTTTCTGCATAATACTCCCTTCGCACACACACATCCTCCGATTTCTTTTCCCAGCTCAACGCCATTTGCTCGTGCTGCACAACGTTGCGAGATAATTTTGACCAGAGGCAGCGCGTTAAATTGAAACGACTTTGAAATCAACGCAACAAATCGCAACCAATCTATACGCTCGCTCTCTGAATAAAAATCCTCTCACGAGTAACAAACATTTTTTCCGGTTATTTGTATTCTGCAGTAAATCATTTTTTTTTGTGAGAAATATGTTGCAAAATTAATTGTTCTGAGAGAGATGTGAACGAAGTCTGTTGATCACGTGTTGCAGCACGAGACTCTTAAAAGAAAAACATGCTCTTCCGTCGCTCGAAAGAATCTTTTCTCGACGATTCCCGACGACGCGCGTGTCTTAGCACGATGAGCTCTTGAGCTCGCCGATGTCGGCAATGTTCTGCAGCAGCGGCGCGGCCTCACTGTTTCCCTGGGACTTCGCGTTGTAACGTTGCTTGCTCAACGCCGACAGTAGGCTCGCGTTTGTCGACATGAGACGTGAATTCGCGGCACCCAGGGCGGCTATTTGCTGCTCCTGCGCGTCGATCACGCGCTGCTTGTACGACAGCGCCGCCGACATCTTCTGTTGCTCGCGACGTAGCTCCTCCTCCACGGAGATTAACCTACGGGCAAAAACGGGAACGTTTATTCATCGTGGGATTAAAAGTCGCCACGCGAGAAAGAGAAAAAACTGCTCGACAAAGAAAACTACCAGCGCAACGTGCCGCGAAAACGTTCCTCGAAACTATTTCTTTATTCTTTAAAAGCTGCGCTCAAAACACGATCTCGAACTGTTGCTTTGTAAAGAATAAAGAAAGTCGTCGAGGAGCGCCAGCGCGTTAAAAATCGAACTTCGCCTGTAAATTCTCTCAGACAAAATTATAAATATTTTCTTTCAAATTAATTAATTAAATATTTTCCTTTAGTTTTCTCTTTGAGCAAAACCCATGTTCTCTTTTAATTCTACAAAGATTTGCGAGAGATGTTACAGCGAAGTCGAAAAAGAGCCAAGCGCACACATCAACAGGTAAAAAACTCAAGCTGTAAAAAGCGATAGTGTCTGGTGCATAGCTTGAATAGACTTTTGGAAAGGGATATAATCGGTATTTAATTGTAAAAAATTTTTTCTCCCTGAAACAAGAAACCACATATTGCTCTCTGCATGACGCAGCGAGCGTGTTTGTCTGTTCGTTGCAGAAAAAGAAGAAAAAAAAATAAATAAATATCCACACGCAGTTCGTTAAATCCACGATGGACTTGCGATGGGCAAGACAGACGTTTCGTATTGTTGGGAGAGTCATGGGAGAATGTCCGTGCGCGTGAACAGAACGTGTTGGAATGTGTCGTGAGGTGTGTCGATGTTCGATGAGCGACAATAGTTGTTGATAAAAAAATAAAAAATAAAAATTGACATTTTCGTGAAGACGGTGAGAATGCAAAAGAGTTTTCGTTCGGTTTTTTTTTTTTTAAATTCTTCAAACAGTGACGAATACAAATGCGACACTTCTCGCGCGGCGGTGTTTTTTAAAAATCAAGAGAAAATACGATGAGAGAAGCTAATATAATACATATATGTATAAATATATGTGAATGTAAAAAATGTAAGAAAAGCTTAGAAATAGAAATTGACTCTTACACCAAAGGTCCAGATCAAGCCAGAGTATACCAAATGCAGCGGATAGAATGCACAGGAACACACAATCAGTTAAATACATCATTTCGATTAAGTTGCCGTTACGGATGAGTGTGTTTCCCCATTAGTTAGACATAGAAAAAAGGCACACGCGATTAAACACGCGATTTATCTCCAATACCGAAAAATCGAAAATGGACAAACAATTTCAAACCCGCACTTATCAGAAAATCCAATTCAAGAGTCGAGAAATTGCAAAACGTTTTAAAGAAAAGCAATGTTGAATCTGAAAGTTGCCAATTCGAGTGCTATTTCTACGACACTTTGGAATTTTTTTTTTTTTATTAATTAACGGAAGCTTCGAAAATGTGAATCTCACGACGAGTCGAGAAATGAGGAATATGGAAGATCGAGTATGGCTGATCGTGGCGAGACGTCGAAGTGAAAAAACGCATAGAAAGTGACAATAATGATATCACGGTGGTATCAGGGTTCACACTCAAGCAAAGTTTCCGATAGTGAGTTAGCTCTTTAGGCACTTTAGTGCGAAAAGTGAAGACGTAGTACCTGGAGATGATGCTCTTCATGTTGGTGTCGGGCGCGAGGTCTAAATCGGCATCCTCGGTGGCGCCTAATCGCGCGCGCAATCGCAGCCGATCCGCGCTATTCTGCAGCCTTTCCACCTCATACATTTCAACTTCGTACTGGAAACGAAGAGACGTAGACGTGTTAGTTACAAAACAGATAGAGAGGATATCCCCGCAACGCGTTATACGTTAGACGACGAGGTTACAAGAGGATTAACGTCGCTCGTACTCGGTCAATATATGATCTCGTAACAAAAAACGTAACGAAAATCTGTTATTCACAATTCGATTTAAACAGATTGCGAAAAATTATTGGCTCTTCGTGTCCAAGAAAAGTAACTGTTAATTCGATCCGAGATCAACTTGTTAATAATTTGTAATACAAGTTGCATAAAAAAAAAAAGACAATTTGCTAGTCTCTTCGTTCGCTCACCTGATCGATGCTTCGATGACTGCGAGATTTGCTCCTTCTGGTAGTGCAATTTTCCTCCTCACTGGTGTCGGACAAATCTCTTGTGGAGTCTAAAGATAACCTTCTTCGAAGTTTCGTGCAACAGACATCCTGCGTGTGTTCCGCATTGTTCCTGTGGGTCTGATTGTTTTGTCTCCACTGGTTTTGTCCGTTTCTCTGATGACTTCGCACGTTGTTCTTGGGCGGCGGCGAAGGACTCAGATCGACTCCTCTCACGCTATCGACACCGCCGCCGCCGCTTCCTTCTCTTTCTTCGGAACTGCTGCTGTCCCGTCTGCCTGTCCGCGCGTGATTAGACTCCATGTGATAAACAGGATTAGCAAACGCCAGTGGCGCTGTGTTGAGAATGTGCGCGTTCGCGTTGTTGCTGCTGAGATCCACCGGACTCGAACTCTGACTGTAAGCGGCGAAGCTCTGGTAGCCAGAGGACGCCACGTTGCTCAACTGCGAGATGGAGATCTGCGAACCCTTCTGCGACTTGGACTCCGAAACCTCGTCGTCCGCGTATCTCAATAAATCGGACAGTTCGTCGAGATTGCCATTGGCAGAGGCGTTGTTAACTTTGGCGTTGTTGTAATTGTTGTTCGGCTGATGATTAATGGACAGGGTGAGATTCGTGGGAGGATTGACGACCACGTTAGCGTTCACCGTGGTCTTCGAGACGTTGTTGTAATTACGCTGTTGCGTCTGATTGGCGTTCTCCTCCTTGTGGCAATGATTTCGACTGGTCGATCTTGAGACATTGTAATTGTTGTGATTGTAGTTGTCCTCGCGATCGTGTATGTCAAGATTCTGTAGGCGTGCGATGTTGTGCCGATGTTGCTGTTGCTGTTGCGAGACGATGCTGCCGTTGCTCGACTGATTGTTCTGCGGCGACGTGGTAATGTTATAATTAGAGTCTTTCAGATTGCTGTGACTTTCAGAACGCGTTGGGCTCGTCGGATGAGCCTGGCAGTGATTGACGTTGGCCAAACTCGCGCTGGCTGTCAGTCTGTAACCCGGTCCGGTGCGATTGGGCCCGAGCGGCCTGTGTTGTCGCGTGATCGGTGTCGGCGAGCGCGACACGAACGCCGGCGGCTCGAGCGGATAATCGTCCGAGCTGATCTGCAATTGCAGTTTGCCGTTTGTCGGCATGTAAGCGTTTCGCGGTAGAGTCGCCGCTCTGGCGACGTTCGGACTGCGCGAGCTATTGTGTCCCAGAGTGTTGGTCTGCAGCACTTCGTTGCTGTCGCGAATCGTGCCGTTTATCGTGCTATGATTACTCAGCGTCGACGTGGCCGAGATCGAGAGATTCGTGTTGCTGTTGGCAATGGTCGGATCGTTGTAACGGAAGATGTTGTTTTGCAAGTTCGGATAACGATGCGCAGCGGGTACAGGACTCGGACCTGGCTGATCCAAGGCCAGGGAAATCCTGTCGAGGATTTCTGGTAATCGCGACGGCGGCATCGACGGCGAGGCAATCGTTGTCACACTTTCTCGCAAGAGAACGTGTAACAGAGACAACTGTTTGCCTAGATCTATGTAGCCGTCAAATTCGAGCGAGTTATTGGCTGGGGCGTCTTTTGGCAGTGGGCTCTGTTTAAGGAAAACGTTTGCATTATAAAAGTTAAAGATTTACATTATTATCATACGAATAATTATTAAAGTAAACTATAAGATAAAATTTTAAAAAAATTATGTCGATAAAAAATTCTTACGCTAATTAGCTGCAAGAAATTCTTCATAGACGGAGCCTCGCGCTCGAGCAGATCGTTCATGAATTCCATGAAGTTTTCCTTGCCCTGGAATCGCGTGAAGTTTGCGAGCGTTTGGAGTGTCTTCGCGACCAAAGTGAGATTCCTAGCTGCTTTCTCGTTCGGATATTCTATCGCAGAGAGAACGTTTTTTGTTTACACGAGAAATATAAACTATTTTCCAAATAATTTTTATATAATGATAATATATACATGATCAAATACGCTTTAACCGCTCACCGTGCGTAATATTGAAGAGAGATGGGCTGAGAATGGCAGGGCAGAGGAATCTCAGAAAGATCGACGCGGAGATGAGATTGTCTGCAATGTCTTCGCGGCCCATATCAGCCAGGCGTTCACGGAATATGCGGAAACACTCACGTAACTCCAGAGGAAAGTGAGCGTGGCTCGATAATATTCTGCTCCAGGCCAGTTCTACGGCGTTGCGAAGATTTTGCTGTTGTTTGTGCAACGCGGCAACGGAAGCGACCTTGAGCGGGTCCACTTCGCAGTCGCCGCCTTCAACCGCGCCTCTCACGACGGCTCCCAAAGTTTCTTGCAGATATCTGTCTCCGGTCAGTTTCAAGTAAGCTTCCATCGCCTTTGTGGCTAACGAATTTCCTCGAAAAGTGAGCCTCTCGTCATCTAAAACGTTTCCGATCACAAATACAAGTTGAATTATAAATTACAAGTGTTAAAATCAAAACAACCTTGAAACAAATCATTAAAAATACAATTTGTACGAGCAATGGTGATCGAGGTTGAAGAGAAAATTGTGCTGCAAATTATACAAGTGCTAGATCACTCGTTAACACGAGAATTAAGGTTTATGTGACAAGGACAAACCTATTCGATGAATGTCCATCATGACGAGATCGGCGAGGAATTGCGGCGCTTTTTTCTCCCGTTGCATCACCGCTACCAAGGCGGTCGCAATGTCTTCCTTCACCTTGACGCTGATAACAGGTTCCAGTTTCTCGCATAACGACGCGTAATCGGTCTTCAGATACTCCAGAAACTCTTGATACACTTGAACCGGCAGTATGTCGACCGACTGGAAACGGCATTTTACTCTTAGTGCAGGAGGCTCCTTCAGAGGTCCTTTGTCACCCACTACGGGATACCATTTCTCTGTCAGATAGCGCGACGTCACGTTGTGCACCGGTATACTGACGGAACCTAGAAAGGAACAAGACCATTGCACATCACATTGCAATGCGCTACAATTCGATCTGCAAACTTTTATACATTGAAAAATAACGTTCTTGTTACATTTATAAATTACATTCTATTTTTTTGCAATGGAATCAGGAAAGTTTTTCCTATACGAACGTTTTTGCAACACAGTGCAGTAACAAGTTTGACTGGAAAAATGATAGACTGTAAAAAGCAGTCAGCAGAAGGAAAAATCTGAAGATCCTTTACCGATTAAACCGTTTTTGTCTCTCTTTTTCTTTCTGTCCGCCTCTCTGTAAAGGTTGACCTGGATGGTGTTGACAGAGGGTAAGTGATGGAAGTCGAAGTGCTCGCCCCAGAAGCACAAATCAGCCTTCAGCTTGGCGGTCGTTCGCGCGTACAAGGTGCTGTCAAGGCAGACCTCGCAAAAATATCGCTTCTTCGCGGGCACGCCCTTCGCCTCCAGCAACCAGATCTGCAGGGAGTTGTCCGTTCGACGTGTTTGTTCTGCATCCGGCTGAACGGATTTCCTTAAGCTGCGCAAACGACAAAAACAAATTGCTCTCGCGTTTCACTTTTTCATCTTCGCATGTAGCATTACATGTAAAAACTTGAATCTCTCCAATTTCCATCGCACGTAATTTACTACGGGCCGCGATATTTATAAACTTGACATAATTTTCCGTTAAACATGTTATGTCTCGCGACTCAGATTCTGGGATACGATGCCCCGTCCCGAATGTCCGGGACGATAACTTCCGACGAACGGTTAACAAGTCGAGGGGGGGGGCGATAAGTAAAAAGAAAAAAAACAACAACCAACCGACCTGTGCAACCACTGGTCCCGTTCGTGAGCGGTTCTGCAGCTGAAATACTTGGGCCCGCCGGTGCTCGGCGTGACCTGGAAGCAATGCGGTCTGCCAAGAAGACTGGGATGCAACGGCGTCACCGCCGCGAGGTCCATCGAGGTCACCGCCTGCCCGCACAACAGAGACTCGTGCGAACGGCAACCCCGAAGACCGGCGCCCCGTTGCTTCTGCCGCTCAAGCTTCGTTACGCTCTTCGTTCTCTTCAGAGGGTTCGATCGGAACGACCGCTTCGAGAAGAAGTTCTGCAAAAATAAAAGCGAGCTCGTGTAAAATCACGATCCAAGCGCGCGAGTTTTATTTCGTCGAAAAAATTCATAACAATTAAGTTTTTTTTTTAATAATTTTTGTTTTATAAAATAAAAAATATACGTTATATGCAAGTTGCATAAGTTTGTCTTTTGACACGGAAATCATTTATCGCGCCTGTCCTCTCTCCTTTATATACAAAGCTAAACGTTACAGTTACATCCGTAAATGTAGCACCCGCGGTATTTCGCTGTCTCTCGGTGTTGAAGACAATTGTTTACGACTGTAGAGAAAATGCCTCGCTCCACTTTCCGGTCTTGTGAATTCGCCGTGTTCCTTTTCAAACCATCGCGGGAGAGAAGAGAGAACCGAGGGATTTGGCCGGTTGCCACGCGCTGGAAAAACTTGATACGCTTCCAAGTGCATGTCGCATTCGAGAAACACAAAAAGCACTCGCGAAGAGGGAAGAGAGAGAGAGAAGAGAGTTCGCAGCATTTCTCCTAACAACATAACGAAGCATCGTAGCAAGAAATATGTTTATACGATTATGCGTTACCGATACATTGTAGTTTGTCACAATTAACCCTTCTCCCAGACCCGCTCGAAAATTGCGCGCATCGGCGTCTCTAGTTTAAAAAAATTAATTTTTTTTAAGCGCTTATATATTCGAAACTTAGAGATTTCTTCAATTTGTTTTTTTTTATCGACGCAGAAGTGTTCAAACTTTTCAAAACAAAAATTGAAAATAGATTTTTCGCGGAGATGTTTAATTTTAAAACCGCGTGGGTCTCGCAGAAGCATTTTTGGAAATCAGTCCACGAAGGGTTAATTTTTACATAAATTTTTTTTTTATCTTCGCGATATTTACCCTCGTGCTGAAGTAATTGATGATCATGCTGACAACCTTGTCGTCTTCGTTCTCCTCCATTGGTTTGACGCACATTTTTCTCGTCACCATTCGCGGCGAGAGCAATTTAGCTTCGCGCGCGCGAAAAAAGGGATATCGCTCGTTTCAAATTAACCGCATGACGCATCGATCGTGTTTTGTTCTCGCGCAAATTTCCCGAGCTGCTGCTGGCACGTTTGCTCGTCGCCAGATCGAAAGTGGCCGCCGTCGTCACGAAGCGTATTATCATCGTAGTAAAGCGCGTCGCGTTATCGTGCACGTGCATGCCGCAGATAAGACCGACCCAATGTCAGGATGCAGTCTAATCGCGCGACCGCGTCACACACAGAGATTTCGTGGTTACGAAGTGGTAAAGTCCAACAGAAATCCCCCCAGGTGCTTTTTTCCGGAATTTTCTCGCTACATGTCGACGCGATTACTCACGACTCTTCTTAAATTTCTCACTACACTCGCTCTTCAACGTATTCTCTCCGCAAATTGTTCACTCTCCGAAGAACACACTATCGTGAATAATATCGTAATGACAAGTTGTCCAACGAGTTGGCGAAAGATGTCTCAATTTGTCAAACCCGTAAAGAATCTCTTCTTCTCTCGCCTCGTTTCTTCAAAAAAACATATTTTGCTTCTCTTCCAGATCGTCTGCTGATGACAAACACGCGAGAACGCGTCTCCGAAGAATAGCCAAAACGAAATTTACGAAAAGACACACAAAAAAGATTTGAATTTCGGTCGGCGCGAGTTTCACGTTTCACGGGAATTTTTCGAAGAGCAGCTGCTCGCCCGATACAGCGTCACGAGTCAAAGAATTCGTCCGGGGTCTGCCGTGCTCATGCCTGCCGTTTTGAGAGAGCCCCGACGTTCGGAGAGTTCCGTAACGTACCTACGTCTTGAATTCGCACACAGACGGATTCCGGTTGGCGATTTAAATCGAAAAGGCCCTTTAAACGGCTACAACGCGCGCGTCTCTTCTTCGCGCGCGACGACGATCGCGCGTCTGAACACCTTCCGGAACACTCGCCGTGTCCGATCGTAACGCTTTTTGCACGCGCGCCGTATTGGATTTCACAATCTAGCTGACGGGAGCGCATCGTCATGCATCGACAACGAGGATAATGACCGTCGTGGACGCGCGCACGTGAACGCGTTCCGTCATTCTCTGCTCGTCGCGCGACGACAAAGAGTCGTCGTCGCGGAATGCGCTCGGGCGAGCGGATTTTCGCGCGCGAATTTATACGTAAGGAGCGTCTTCTTTCGTCGAATTAAAAACAACGCCTTTATTGTTCTTGACTTGACTGGCGTCAATGTTTTTTTTACGCCGCCTCGTCGACGAGCGTCCGATCGAAGCGAACTTCTAATTTTGTTTCTTTGTCGGTGTCAACGTGTTGTCTCCCGTCGAGACGGTCTTCAGTAATGTCGAGGCTGAAGGTCACGAAGCAAAGTTAGATTATCCAATAGCGCACTGATAAAGTTACTAATTAATCGAGTTGAGTCTCTCACAATGCGCACAGATCGAATTGATTTATCAAGTACGACGGCGCACAGAAATTCGTCCGACATGTCTTTAAAGAGACACGTTTGTCGAGTAGCAGTTTCTTTCTTTTGCGAGATCTCGCGGAGTACAAATTGCTGACGATTTCGCGGCGAAATCTCGTCGACAACTGGCGCAGCTGTTGGTTGGCTCATCCGGGTAGCCGAAGTCAAGGGATCCTTGGGGCGCGCACCTTTGTGTCGCGACCGAAAACTCTGCCCCTGCATTCAGGTAAGGCAGAACGGGTCAACCCCCTCACCGGTCCCTCATCTCTCCCGAGCTCCTCTCCGTTCCGAGCACCGGTGTAAGGACAAAAACGTCTTCGAGGGGTTCTCAAATCGGCAGCGTCGCCCCGCTGATTGCGATCGGGGGCCCTGTCTCGTGAAAACGTGCTCCACGTGCGAAATCACCGGCCGATCTCGGACGCTTTGTCTTCGTTGCACTTGCGCAAGTTTAGTTGCTCCGTTATGTTCGGCTATCCGCGTTTTTTACCGGATTGCGAATTACTCGCAATGTCAAGTTACAAGTTCATTATTCTTCAAAATGTCCTCGTAAATTGTATTTCCGTTAAATTTGTACGTTGAACAATACGAAAAAAAACAACTCGAAATTCGCGATTTGTTGTGACGTTTGTTTGTTGACCATTTTTTTGTCTACCGAGGTATTTAGAGAATAAACGCTGTCGGATTATCAAGCTCGTCGCACGTGGAACGCGACCGGTAATTCTTCTCTTCGTAAGAGCGCCTGCGACGTTCTTCCACCGGAAACGTCGTAGTTGTCACGACCTGTCCCGAAAACCAGTCTACGTTCTCGTCCTTTTGTTCCTTTAAAACCCTTCGCACAACGGCGGCCCCTCTTTCGATCGATCGCGAGATGCGTAAATCGCTGTCGTGCACAGCAGCGAATATATACCAAAAGCAGTGGGTTCTCAAAACTAATCTTGTTTTGTTCTCGTAGATGTGACAGTGCGATTTAAAAAAAAAAAAAAAACCGAGAGCCGAAATAAAAAATCTTGCGCGCGCGATACGTTTAAAATGCAATACACGAAAATAAAAACGCACTTTTTATTGACTTGCGCGTCAATGTTGCTTGTGTGAAAATTTGTGAGAACGAGAAAACCGTTCGAAATCATGCGTTTGAAAGAGTAATGTCACGTACTATGATATAATTTTCGAACACAATAAAAATGTTTCCCGTACAAAATCAAAATATGCGCTCAGAAAGTTTTTTTTACCGCTATTAAGAGAGAAGATAGACAACGTTTCCAAAATACGAAGATAACGTGTTTTTGTTGCCCCAACAAAAATATCAGGTAGTTAGAAACTCCGAAGCGATCGCGACTACGTGATCGGAAGATTGAAATGTCGGTTTCGTGCTTGGCAACCAAAGCGCGATTGGTCAGAGAGACGGAAGCGAGATTTCGAAGTTTCTTTTTCGAAAAACGAACAATCGCGACAGCAATAGTCGATTTTCAAATTTTCATTGAACTCTCATTGTGTCAATCGCGTGGATATTTTGCTGCGAAATTTGATTCTTTTTAAATTACACAGAAAAACGTCACAAAATTAATTAAATTCAAATTTAATGATATAAAACAATATAAGAAAGTTGCTGCACTAATTATCTTATTTAATTATCGTCTTAAACAAGCGAGACAAACTGCGAGTTTAATGATCACAACAGTCCAACGTCGATTGTCGCTTTCACGTTGGAAAAACAAAAATTACATTTGATACAGCAATCGCCCGGTAATTTCGCTTTCACGTTAATCAAATAAACCTCGGGACGCCACATTTCGCGCTAAATGTGCCGTGAGCGCAAAGTGGGTGTATCATTCAAATGTTCCACGCGGCGTTACTCCTCTCCGCGGAGTAACGCGATCGACGATAACGCGCGCGGCCGCTAATCGCGAAACCCACGTGAGATCTCGCGTGGACGCGTTTTTCCCGTTGGAGAAAATTCGATTCGCTTGCGCGCGCTACTGCTGCTGCCTCATCGTGTGCGAGCGCATTTATAATATATATATCTCCATCGTTACAGTCGATTGTCAGGCCGATAATATCGACGGTAAAAGGCAGGCAGATATAATCCCGTGACGATAAACGGCCCCCATCCTCTCTCCCCGTTCAATTAAATTAAATTAACGTGAAATTGTGTCGGACGCGGCGGGAGAGAGACAGACGTTAAGTATGGCCGGGGAATCGGTTAACGCCAGACGCCGTGGAAAATGAGATCGCCGCATCCGCCTCTCGTCGTCGGGGGAGGATTTATGCACGGGGGTTGCCGACGTAACGAACTAATTACACGTATCGCATGTGCGAGAATCCACGGACACACGCGGCCGATTTCGGCGGTATCTCGTGAATATTCAGCGCGCCGAGCATTAAGTTAGCCCGGCGAGCAGGAACGTGAACTATGTGCGCGCTCTTTCTCTCTCTCTCCCTCTCTCTCTCTCTCTGTTTCTCTTTGCAGGGAAGTCTTTCATCTCGGAAAATCGATTCCCATTCACGAGGCCGCAAATCCTCGGTGTATATATATCTCGGGAACGTCTCGTGCTACGAGGCTGAATATTAAAGCGCGCGAGAGATGGAAAAGTTAACGATCAAGTTGAAGTTTTCTCTGTGAAAAAATTTTTTTCTCTCTTCCACATTTACTTACTGATAGTTTTGCAGGATGAATTTTTCTCAATTATAAATTCAACGCTAATGTAAAATCGATAAGTTTTCTGCATGTCGCGCGGAAAGCGAACAAAAACAAAAAGAGGCTTAAAATAATTGATATTATAGCGTCCCTCTGTGTTCCCCAACACGCGTAGGGAAAATGGAAACGTAAAGTGAGGTATGTATCCAGGAGGCGAGGCGTCCAATTACGCGTGTTAACGAATTACTCTACGCTGGTAATCGAATTTACTCACAACGATCCTGTTCGGCGTGACATCCAAGGGTCGCGCGCCGAGCACGGGAGTGGCGGGCGCGCTGCCCCTTCGACAAGCCTTCTCGTACGACGTGTCTGAAACAGAATCAAATAATTTTCATGAGTGCGCGTCTAGACCTTAATGCTAATTGGCGTGTCGTGTTTCGAGTACGGACGGTAATTTGGCCGCGAAGGTAAGCTGAAACCATCGCGTTTGCGCGATGATTACATAGTTGCTCCGATATAGTTCGGTTCTCGCTGTGTGTGCATCCGTCATTGAGCGAGTAACGCGATACGCACGCACGCACGCACACACACGCACGGTCTTACAACGACCGACCGAACGCGGCGCAAAGTTGCACGGCTAATTTTACGAAGACGAATGTGACAGTCTGGTTGACTCGCCGAACGAGTCTTCACAATGTAAAGTCGCAACAAGTTACTCCGCTCGTGAAAAAAAAAAAAAAGATTGAATATGTGTAACAACGTGTCTTAAACATATCGGGCTACAATTTCCAATGTTAACTTGCGCGCAAAACACAAGTCTCAAGAGTGTATAATGCGCTAAATTGAAGCTTGGAGAGAATGCGTATAGAAATATTTGCAGACCGCGCAGATTAACGACGACGACGATGGTGGTGGTGGTTTCCTCAGCGCGAAGAGAGAAAGAGACCCACGGCTCGTGTTTTACTCGCATTAACCACTTTAGGTGTACGTGTAATACTCGAAGGAGTAAATGGTCGCCGCGCGCACTCGACGCTCGGCCCGTTTAAACTCCGGAGCAAAGAGAGAGAGAGAGAGAGAGGCACTCGGTTTCCGGCAACGGAAATCGACCGAGGGAGAAGAAACCGAAAGCAGCCCCGTAATTAACGCCCTTGCAAGAAACCCGGGGTGCCCGCCAAGCCTTTCTCCCGAGCTTCTCTGTTTACGGTCAGCGGTTTAAATGGTTCCCTCGCACAAGAGTCTCGGGTTACCGGCGCTCTTATGCAAAGCCTCTTAGACGTACATACAGAGTGTTCCTTGAATTCGAGATCTCAATCTTTATGTGACAAATGTGTAATCACGGTTCGTAATAAATCCGTAAGAGACGGTATCCCCCAACAAACACACAGACACGATTGACGATGACGAAAAGTTGTTTTATTGACGCGCAATAAAATAGAAATATACAATTGTCTAAATTATTTAATTACTATGTGTATTAATTTTTTTACACGTTTAAAAATATATTTTGCTCTTGTTAATCTTACTTCTTTATTAATTGGATATTGTAGTGTAAGGAACTTTCCAGAATATTATACAACATGTACTTTTGATACACATACTTTTTTTGCGTGAACGAACTAAACACCGTTCGTAGACAATCGGGCTTGACGCCGAATTTTACCGATTCGCGAGAAAACAAGTGTCGGCAAATAGCGAGCACGGCAATCGCTAGCGAACAGCCAACAGAGTCGTCTCTTTGGCAGTTGTAATTACGCACTTGAAGGACGTATAACCAGTAGTAAATAAAGCGCCTTTACTTTAGCGTTAAATTCAGTGCCGTTTAATAATTCTAGCCTTCAGTGTTCCTCAAACTTCCGCTCGAATCCTTACAGTAAGTGAGAAAAAATCCTTACAAAAATGAGAAAAAATGTGTTAATCCTTTGTGGACTGACTGGGTCTGTGAGACGCGATTTTAAAATTAAACATCTTTAATTTTAAAGTAAAACTAATTATTACTAGAGACGCCAATGCGCAATTTTTTAATAGATCTGGGAGGCCCATGTCAGTCCACGGGGAGGGTTAAATTGTTTAATCTCTAATTTAAAAAAAGTTACGATGTTAATCCTAGTTTTTTGAATGTCTAATGTATAATTAATTAACTGTGAAAACAAAATTGTGTTGGTAAAATTAATCTCGCAAGTTAATTCGGCGTTTTGGAACACCCAGTACATGTGCATTCTTCTCCATTTACGCAGCGGCATTGGCGATAAGCGAGAGATTGTGCGCGCGTACACGCACAAAAGCACAACGTACTCTCTACGGGACGAGTGCTTTGTGTGCGCACTCGGTTATATAATTTTAAGCTGCGCGACAAGAAGTCGATTGTGTGTGATTGCGTGTGCCGTGCGTACCACCTATCTAAGATAAACCGAACGTCAACGTAATTAGAAATAAGATTGACGCGTTTCGAAACCGGACGGTGTTGCGTTCTGTCCGAGTACAAACGCGACACAGAGTGTGACGCTTCTTGTGTGACGTGTATATACGCGACGCAGAAACAGGATCTCTTACATGCGAGGAGACTGTGGCGAAGCGAAACGAGATCCGGTTGCGAGTTTCCATTGTCAAAATAAGTAACGTAATATTTACGCGGAATAGGAAAACAGATCAAAACATCTCCTCCTCGCGCGTACATCACATTGTACAAGTGCGACTGCAAAAGAAGAAGCAATCACGTTTGCACAACGTGAACTGTTAACACAAGTGTCGTATTCCTTGTTAAAACTCACGCAACAATTTTCAAGATTTTTATACGACATAAATTTGGATTATTGTAAAAATGATTTTTGTGATTGCGTGATTTTGTGCTCAAAAATATTATTTTTAGGAAAGTGACAAACCGAGAAAACGCCACGCGAAATGTTTTTTTTCTCAGCGATAATTTTCTTTTTTAATACTCAAGTTTTTTTTTAAATATCCAATTCAACAAAACCTTAAAACTCCGAAGCCGTGCACGGCGCAAAGCTCGTTTTTCGGGCGATAAGCCGCCGGCGGAGATTGAATATATGTCGTGACCGGTCGTAATACATCGCGCGTTCGTCCGCGAGTTACGATGACGATAATTTTGCGCACACGCGGTGTTTCTTCCTGCCGCGCGGTCGTACGCCGCCGGTTCCGTACCGCCAGTTGTAAAACGTTAATATGCGAACGCGTCCCGCCCTTTTTACGATGCGCGCGAGAGAAAATAAAGACGTTCGAAAATAAATGCCCGGCCAATTGGAGCAATTCCCCCGGTCCGTAAATGTAAAAAAACGCAAAAGGCCGAGTAAAATGTATGCGCGAACGCGTTCCCGCCCGAACATAGAGAAATTAGTTTAAAAAAAGAAAAAAAAAAGAAACCCGAGAATGCGAACGAAGCTTTGTACATCGCGCACATCTCTTTCAACAGAGTTATTCGTGCGCGAATAAATTATTTCTTGCGTTGGGACACACTTCACGAATTAATTACGACGATTAAATGATATCTCGAAGAGATATTTAGTTTAGTTCAATAATTTTTATATAGCATTCTTATGATTTTATTACATAATTTTATTTTACATATTATTTTCGTAATTTTAATATTATTTATAATTTTTTTGTATAAATTTCGTGTAGATAAATATCGTTTCTGTATCTATTTCTCTTGTTTACTGACAATAACTGCAGTTTTAACTTTGTAAGCGCGAAATGATGATATGAGACGGTCGCTATGTACCGGGTCGACTGCACGGGGGACGTTATCCGAATCAACATTTTACGAGGCTCGTAAAAGGCAGGTTACCTCCTCTGCCGATGTGGTACCTGCTAATTAATTTCTGGTTTACGACTCATCAGCAAGAAACGCAGCGAAAACTTTGCGCGATCTCGGTCTTACGGTCGGTCTGAATATTTTGGAGCCTCCTTGCAGCTGCGCGTTTAGCACCTATATATGAACAGATGAAATTAACACGTAAAGACTTGTTTTACGGGAAAATCTTTCAACTCGGTGATTAAACGAAGAAATTGTGGTTGTCGCGTATTTTGAATATAAACAGAGTAGTATATGATGAAACTTGTGTTGAGGAAAATCGCGATAAAAAAAAAAAAAAATAGTTTTTAATATGTCATTACAAAAATGCACAAGTTGCAGTCAGAAATTGTCCCGTTCCATTCGCCGAGCGAATGGCTAATTAGAGTCACGATAAAGTAATATCTTTCTCTCTCATTCTCTCTCTCTCTCTCTCTCGCGATTTCGCCGCTCCTCGCTCGTGGCCTTGCAGCTGCACCGGTCGCATCGGTGCAGCCTGGTGCAGCCTGGGGGAGAAACGCATCCTTTGTGAGCGGACGAGTGGTCCGAGGAGGAGAAGGCGACACAAAGAGAGAACTCGAGAGAGAGAGAGAATCGAAATCGAAACGCGACGACGACGACGGAACGAAATCGAGCGTCGTAATATGACGGGAGTGAGCTCGTTGTCGTTTCACTCCACCCTCTTCTCCCTTGTCAACCCTTCCGTCGTGATTCGACGCTAACAATCGCGACGTAAAGTCAGCGATTATTAATGATCCCCCCCCCCCCCAAAGGAGATTGATCTCGAGCGCTTTTTCGAACATTGTGTGCCGAGCGGAGATCTTCGTTTTCGTTACCGAGAAAGGACCACCGCTATTATTTTTCGTCGGGCGTGTGCCGGTCACAACGTCGACTCTTTGCGACCATATGGTCATCGCGCAGCAAAGAGGCGCCTCGGTCTTGCATCTTTTGCGTTTAATCACTGTAATTAGAGCGCCTGGGTCAATGGTAATTTGATGATTTAATAACTGCTCTCTCTGTCTGATGTTAATTGTCTGTGTTTAGAAGCAACGCACTCGTGAACGATGACGTGAACACCGGAGTTACATTTAACACTGTTGCGACCTCGTCGAAGTTATTTACGATTTCGCGCTCAAACTTCTCAGACGCAAAAAAAAATAAATATAAAATAAATTGCGACATATATATCGAGCGATATCGTCACGCGATCGATCTCGCGCATCTGGCGCGGACACGCCCAGGAGAACTCTCGTGTGATCTATATGCTCCCGTTTGTAAGTTTCTATTTCAGACATTGTATACTTCGCACGCGGGGAGGAGGACTCATTAGGACTCGCTATCGACAACCGAAAGGGCGCGACTGCGATTTTTCATCTCGCACGGGTGGTTCATTAACGCGAGACGTGCGAGGCGGGTAACAATGGGCAGCAACTCTACCACAGGCCGCGCATATCCCGCGGATATATTTATGAATTGATACGACGACGTGACGTTTATCGCGAGGGTCAGGCAAATCGCGTGGACGAGGTCAGCTCGTAATTGTCACAAGAGCGAAATATGATCACCCCCCCCCGACTCCGGTTACGCGACAACAAACGAGAAGCCGTTTCGGAATCGACAGTTTGCACGACACGGCGTTTGATCGAGGTGAAAATTCGCAATTTGCAACAACGATATTTTAGTTTCAATAAAAACAATTGTTTTAAAAAATTGGAAATTTTTAACAAGGAAAGACTGGGGATAAAATACGACACTCGGAAGCCGACAACAAATCACGACTGTAACCGCTCGCAAGGTCGATCTCTCGGAATTCCGTTGGCATGACGCAATCGCAAGTTGTAAAAAAAAAACCTATCGCTAATTGATTTTTCGATCGGAGGCTCTTTATCAAGAGCCAATTCTCGAACGAGCCGCTTGCTTGCGTGGTCGCCGCGTTCACAACGTGAACTGCGCGTCTCGACTCCGACATTCGTTCGTCGTTATAAAACGCGGGTTTTATCGCAAGCGTCACAGATAGCGAACGTAATCCTGGGAACAAGCCTGTCTGGTTTTTCTCCCGATACTACGTCCTTCTCAACGACTTGTGAGGTCAAAGCGAGTGAATCATGCAACTATTAATCGCATTAATGTTCGTAAAATTTTCTGGAACCTCTACGTGTCGATTATGACTAATCGTTTCGTATAAGTTTCATTTAAAATAAAAAAAAACTTTTGTGTGCGATGAAAAATTTCTTTTTACATATCAACAAATTTAGAAGCGGGTCTAACTTCATCTTGGAAAATTAATTCGAAGTCTTCGCCCATCCCAACGCGATTCACATTCGCGTCAATGCGGATGCACCGCAATGTTTACGGCAGCATTGTCGGCCGATAAAGCGGCCGCAAATGATCGTCCGTGTGTGCGTATCGCGCGAGTCTTATACACACACACACACACACCAAGTCAACATTGCGCGTGCACGCCCATAGATAAGATCGCGATGCGAAGCTCGCTGCCCGGTCGTGTGAAGAAGCAGCCGCGAATTTACGAGTCCGCTCCTCGCCACCGTCAGTGTCCTCAAAGCCCGCCGAAGAGCCATCTCGAAAATTTTTCCACGGAAACGTGGAATAGTATCGAGAAACGATATCAGACAACAATCCAATGTCCACGTTGCATTATCTCGCGTAAACAATTTTTTTATTTATTTTTAAAGAGTATTTTTTTTAAACGAGATTTGTTCGAATTAAAAAATTTCGTAAGCGTGTTCTCTTCGCGCGATCGATGCGTTTTCAAGAGGCGTCGATGTCGCGCAGCTCTCGAGACGCGCTTCGGATAGTCCGTGCAAACGCGAATACAACCAGACGAGAGAAAGAGCGAGAGAGAGAGAGAGAAAGAACGTTTTCACCCCGTCATTGACGCCTTATTACGACTATCCACACCTTTCGAGAGGCCTTTCGCGTGCACCCGCCTCGTCAAGAGACGTTGCGCATGTGTCCTCTCGATGCACATGTTCTTGCATAATCTATACAGTGTTTGTTCTTTGTCGCGCGCGACAAGAGCGCGGGGATCGAGGTTTTTTTCCGGTTGATCGCGCAGATTTGCACGTCGGATTAGACGAGCAGCCGATAGTCTGTTATCGTCGTCATCCCGGCGGTTATTATACAAGCGCGAGATAAGCGCGTCTTTTACAATGCGGATCGTAACCGCGCGGCTAATTTTACTCCCGGTTAGATAAGGAGCGGCGGCGCACCTTCGAGCCATTGAGATGCCACTTACCGCGGGAATAGTATCTCCACACAAATCTGCTTTAATTGTTTAACACGCACGCACAAAGCCCGCCGCGTTAATTCATCGCTCTTATTAGATAATTGAATTGCCACCGTTTTTTTCTCACAAGATCGTGACGATAACATCACCTTGTTTCCACTAGTGCCGAGTAAAAACTCGTTATTTTAATTACGATATAAAATAAAACTCGCGCGACAAAGTCGAAACTGACTCGGCGTTGACACTTTTTTCTCGGACAGATCGGAAACTCGTTCTAAACTTGATAGTCTTAACATAGAATTACGTCCAAACATACAGTTAATACCTGAGACATAAAGAATTTTAGCACCCGGAACGACCGCACTGATATATCCGCGAGCAGAGAGAAGAGAGAGTCCTGAGATTCTCCAGCGAAATATCTCGGGACTGCTTCCACGTTCCGCTCGACGATTGGCAGTCGGCCAAGAATTTCTCTCTTTAATAGACAAGAAGTTATTCGGAGGACAATGCACTCCGGAAACGCTCCGGCAACGGAGCGCCAACCGGTCATTTGTGTGTTTGAATTTCTTTTATTAAATTATCAGAAAATTCTATCTCTCGCTTCCGTCAAGAAGCTTATTATTATTTCATCGGTCTGAGATATCACGAGAGAAACTTTCTCGATCCTACAGTTTTCAAATCAAGAAACCAAAAAATCCGTTGTTGTAAAAATATCATTTCCTCGCGGTGACGAGAAATGTCACCCAGGAAAAAAAAAAGACAAACGTCTCTCAACCATCATTTTTTACGGTGATCATCGGCTACAAAGAGGGGCGTCAATCGTCGGCACAAACATTCGCCGACGAGCCCAGCACGTGTGTAGCACGTTTCCTCCGTTTCTCGCGGGCGAGACTTTCTCACAGAGCCGAGAGACGCGCTCGTCATGCAGCCCAGGTCTTCTCCCAGAAGACCGGACGCATCCCGAGCGTCAGACACGCCGCGGGCGAAAGCGAGACAAAGCGAGTAGTCGACTAAACGCACAGAGAGAAGAGGGAGAGAGAAAGAGCTGAAAAGGGAGAGAAGAAAAAAGCAGAACAGGCGACACGGGACGTGTGTGTGTACCGGCAGTTTCGAAGCGGGATGCGCGTATCATCTTGTCGTGAGTAAAGGCCCCGCGGGCATAGCGGGTCCACATCGGAGGCTGAATGACCACCGGACCCCGTGACGCGTGCACGTCGCGCTTCGATCGCCGTTGAAAAAAAATCCCTCGGAAACTCGTACGATTATGCTAAGTACTCGTCCTCGTTTGCGCGCGCGCGTAAGTTTATTTTTATATTCAACAAATGTTGCGTAACATCCTTTCGCGAAGTTATTTTATAAACAGAATATGCGACGTAATACTTATCAAATTTCGTCATTTCGAAACATTTTTCACCTCGCGAATTGCAACCTTTCATCTGTCGACGTCCCTCCAACCCCCATTGATCGCTTTCCATATAAATATTCTCTACGTGTGTGAGAGAACAATTTTTCACCGAAGAGCCATCCGCCGGGCGATACTCGATCGCTCGTGTCAAAACGATATATACGCGTGTGTATCGCCGGGCGGGTTTCGAGGGCGTTCTCGCTTGCCCATCGCATTCACCATTGTCCACCGCAGAATTATTTATAGACGGAAGATGACCAGGCACAATTTACACGACTACACGTCGTCCAAATGAGCGACGATGTTGGTCCATTGTGCGCGTCGCCGTGTACGTTAAACGTCCAAGTGTACTTGCGTAGTCCGATCTCCGTATTGCATTGCGCGCGCGATATCCTGGCGACATTGTTGCGCCAACAATCCCGCAGTTTGCCGATCCGTTTGATGATTCGCGGATATTTTCCCGTTTCGGATTTCCGTTTTGCGATTGTTAGGAATTTAAAAATGCGCATTTAATGAATGGCACATTTTAACATAATATTGTTTCATTCCGCGACGGACCACCTTTGTTGAAAACCCGCGCTGTCGGCGAAAAAGAGAAAATCGCGTTTATAAAATCAATTTCGCGCGCGCGTAACAAGCCGCGCTGAAAACTTTGGGCGAACAAAAGGACCGTTCACAATTCTCCGCGTGTCTCTCTGTCAGATATGTCAGTTTCGTCTCCATAAACGGAATCGTAACGCGAAAGGTGTGAGGGGAGGGGATTTGTCGACAGAACGGCACTGTGTGTAATCCGAACAAATGGATTTCTGAATCCGTCGACATTCAGAACGCGAGTCAAAACCACTGCGGGATGTTTCGCCACTGTTATTGTCCGCGCGCGATCATAAATTCACGCGTATTTTCGCGACCAATCTTTCGCTCTCCGCGGGGGAAGGGACGAGAGCTCGCCGTAATGCGAACACGCTCGTGTTGCGGCCGCTGCGCGCGACAGTGCGTAAATTCGACAGTCATTTGTCACGCGAAAGAAAAACAAACATTTTTCTTCATACATTTGTATACTTTTTTATTTTTTTTTATTTTTTTCGACGATGATTTCCAGGCATAATATTTGCTCGAAACGCATCCGTAGTGAAGTCATAAATTTGACAAAAAAAAACAAAAAAAAAAAAATACTTTCGACGAATCTTTCAAAATTTATGACACGAAACGGCGAGGAGATATTCATGGGAATATAAAACAAACGAGAGTAGAAACGAATGTTTTGTCGAGAAACATCCGTTTGCGAGTTACGCGAATTTACTTGTCGCGCAGATTTTTTTCCAAAAATATTAAAAATGATAAAAAAAATGCTTGTAATATTCCGAAATATTGCAAGTTATTGTAAAATTCCGAGACCATTGCGTAATGCCGTTTGACGAGAGACGAGTCGAGCCGCGCTAAATTATTCAGCTGCCAGAAATGGAACCGCGCCGGGGATCGATCGCGGCTAGTTCCGCCGCGTACAGTTCGCCGGTTAATGTCTGTGCGTGAAGAAAAGCGTTTCTCGGCAAACTTCCCCGGCTATAGAGTATCGCTGTGTTTGGTCTACTCGAACGCCCGATGCGCTCGCTATAAATATTCCATTCCGTCCCAGTTAAACCGCGCAAAGTTTTCTCAAGCAGAGAAGTGTTACTCGTCGGGTATTCAAATACAAACTTACTTCCCGATATGCATACGCCGAATGACTCGGATAACTTTGCCTCGCACTATCCCGCGTTTACAACTGCAGCAGCTCTTTCTCCGCTGCGCCAGCGGCAACTATAAATCGTAGCGCCAATCGTGCCGCAATTAATCGTCAAAGATTTATTATCGGCTTTGTCCCGCGAAATTTTTCAATTGATTTCTGAAGGTGACAAACGGGTTTCTTCGGAGCGCGAGCTCGAATTTCGTTTACGCCGACACTTTCATTCGGTAAACGCACGAGAGTGCGGAGTTCGCGAGGGTTAAGTGACTACCGAGTCACTACCGAGTATCCTTTCCGGCAGGAAGCGCCGTTAGGACGCGTGTGCTAACTGTATTTCGCGGCTGTTGAAAATTACGACGCCCGACCTGTGACGGGGTCAAAAGCCGTTTCGACTCGCTTTTTCGCCCGTGCCGCCGCGGATTTCCTCGGCTTCGCGTGTTCCTCGCGAAGAAGCCAGACATTAGACGATCCTTACGCGCGCGCTACCGACGCGCCAGGTCAGTCACGTTATGCGAGGAGCGTGGGATCTCGGCGTCCGTTACGGGAGCGCGTCCCCCCGGCCGTGCCCGAGACGCAACGCGACGACGCCGTTGGCGAAATCTTCTCTCAATGAAAATCGCGCAGAAATCGAATCTCTCTGAGGCGCGGAAGCGCAGGATTTTTCCTCCTTTTTTAGAATATTCCGAGTAGAAATTTTCTAGAACGTAAGTTTAAAAGTGGAAAACTCTGAGAAGCGAAGTATACGGAAACGCTTGCGACATTCCCGTGAGACAAGCTGAAACGACGACGTTCAATCGTCGCACGCGATAGTCTTGTACGCGTGTGAGAAGTGTTACGAGATTTCCCTCCTGGTTACGCGGAGCCGCCGCGAAACTCGTCCGCGTCTCGAAATGTCGAGGAAACGCGATTAAAATATACATAATTGTCGTTCGCGCGGCAAAACGTCTCGCGGTGAAAGGAACGCGCGCCGGGGTAAAAGCAAACTTATCGCGGGAGATAGCCGAGAGCATAAAACGAAAATAACAGTTTTAGCGGGAAATCAGAAACTGGGACTTTCTCCGCGCGCGAACGTTAAAACGACACGCGATCGTTTAATCGCTCTCGATATATATCGCAGGTGGCGGCAGAAATTACCGGTCTATCAACACGCTTTTGTAATTGTCTCGCGACGAAAGTCAGTTTATTCCGCGTGCGGAATTAAATTTCCGAGCGAAACTTTCACGGCGACATTTTCCTCCACATTCGCAATCGGTTTTTTTCCTTCCTGTCGCGTTCTTTATTTTACGTTTATTATCGCGCAAATTAAAGGAACGAGAACAGAAAAACACAAACACAAACGAATAATTTAGATAAGTATCGCAAGTTAAGTAAAACGAAATTAAAAAAAAATGTGTAGACCAGGAAAAACGTATTTCACCAAGGCGCGTGGTATATTTCACGGTTACACGTTCGTCGTTGGAGAATTACGAACTTCAACTGCGGAAGGGTCGATTTGTAAAGCGACGATTATATTCATGAGGAGTTCTAGACGATTATGCTCGGCGGAAGTTGCGCATCCTTCCGATACGGCGACTCGACGCGTCCCGTTTTAGAAACGCGAGTAGAATTAAAAGTCGGCACCGTCCCTCCGGTGCTCACGTGCCGTAATTACGCAATGGCCCAGCTGTTGTGTGTACGAGAATGGCATAGTTCGCACACAACAGAAACATCGTAACCTGTAATTAACCCGCGAACTCGTTGTGGCCACGCGTCTCTCTCTCTCGATGACTTGATTAGACGGACAAAAAAGATTTCATTAAGCGGAGAGAAAGAGAGAGAGCGCGCGATTAAGTGCGTACGTAACGACCCCGCGCGTGTTTCTCGAGTTGCCACTTAAAACGCGTTCCATGTAAATATCGTCCGGAGTAAAAAATATTAATGACATTTACATACACCGCATTTTACAGCGATAAGATCTCGTAGACAATTTCCGACATATTTCTTTCTAATTAACGGAAAGTACTTGGGGAAAAAAATGCGAGTTTTCGACTGCCGATGACACGCACCTGCGGGCTCAATTGCCTTTATATACCAACAAAGGTGACGCTTTGTGGGAACGTGCGAGAGGAGATCGCGACTTATTACGACCCCGGGGGAATTTATCGTTTCCGTCGTCGCGCGAACCAGCGGGCTCGTTTCGCGTGAGGGACGGACACGCGCGTGAAACGCGCCCCCCGGGCAAGGGAATCGAGAATTAATTCGAACACGCGCGCGCGAGACGCGGGCGAGAAAACCAACGCCGGGACGATTTACGGCTCGCGGTGTAAAGCCGACGTTTAATTAAAACGAAATCGCGCCCGCGAGAACGCCGCCGCCGCGCGACTCTCGACCGCGATATTTTCGTAACGGGCTCCTCTTCTTTTTCTTCTTCGTCTTCCTTTGTGCGCGCTCGCGCAGAAGTCGTGTCCTCGGAACTGGTTTTTGCGCCGAATAATTATTCCCTTCCAGGTAAACGGGGGCCTTATCTCCCGCGTGTATGCAAGCGCAGCGCTCCGGGCGCATCTTCGATTCGCGAGCTATGCCAACTCGCTCGTCGGCGCGCATCTTTGCTATGCGCGACCGGGGTGACCACATTTTCCAACCGTCGGCGCGCGAGATCCGATGGGAAAGATATTTCCTTCCCGGACGTCTTTATCGCGTCGATTTGCATCAGCAAAACATTTCGAAATATTTCGAAGTTTAAAAACAATTGTGTAAAAAAAAAAAATACACAAGTAGATTTTTTTAACATTTTAAAAAGAAGTATCAGAAGTGTGTTGATTATCTTTGTTTATCTTATTTTTACTTACATAATCTACATTTTTTGCGTGTCAATAAACGAGCTATTTGTATTTTTTGTCTCGTAACGCGGAGGTATTTTGGCGCGGGAATGGCAGATTGATATCACACTTGTGTCAAAAATCTTACGCCGGCGACTACTTGACGAATCGCAGAATCACGCGTGGCCTCGCACAAAAAAAGCAATTTGCGCGTGCGTTTGGTGTGCCGGATATATGTATGTGGAGGCGCGGCACATGTTCGGGGGCACGTTGTAGTGCCGATTCAAGTGCTCTCTTTCTCTCTCTCTCTCTCTTGTCGGCCGGGTCACTCGAGAGGGCTTTTGTGGGCGCTTTCGATTTGAGGCCGGTGTCCGCGCGAGAATGAAGGCGAGAAGAAAGCGAGGGCTCTCGTCGTCGCGCGCTGCGCATTTCGGCCGTGCGCACAGGCCATTAAACTCAAATCGAGATACGCGTACAAATTAGGGCTCGCGTAAGCCCTTTCGGGGGCCGCAAATAGAGCGGAGCGCGCCGATACCCCTAACGATATGTTTGCCCGAAGGGCGCGCGCGCGTTAATGGATTAATAAAAATTCTCCCCTCGCGCCGAAAATTCGCAATGATTCGCTCTCCGCTGGAATGGGAGACGATAAATACCATCCCGAACATTAATATCGTTTTACCAGCGAAGATAATTAATTAGGGGGGGTGGAGAGGAAAGACAAACAGGTTCTATTTGAGAACCTGCGAGAAGACAAGTGATCAAAGGGTTTCGAAGGGACATTGTTGACTTTAACTCTTGACAGGGTTGGTTTCCTCTAATTAATCGCAATTTAAATAGACGCTGGCACACGGGGATTATTGAAGCCCCTAAAAAGTCGAGTCAGAATCGCAATTTGATAAAATGTTACTTTATGCAAAATCAATCAACTTTTTTGTTGAAAGACTTGAAATCATCACAAGTGGCAATAAGAGCGAGTGACATACCGACAAGTTTCTTTCGATATTGAAGGTAATTAATTGAACAACTCTCTCTAATTAAGTCGCCTAGGATTCCCAGAACGATGTTATCTTCGCTTAAACGCGACGGAGTTCGAGTCGCGTTCTGCGAAACGGCGATCATCACCGGAGTGAGGTCACCTTTAATCATGAACTCCACTTCGCTCTCTTATACGTACAACAACCGTACGCGTTGTTCACTGGCCGCCGCACACTGGACCCTAACGATCGTTCACAGTTCGCGATAAATCGCCGTCGTTAACGTTACGAGGGTTCTCAATGGTCCCGTGCGTTTTATTTCCGTGTCAACGGGCTCGCGCACGTGAAAAACTGCGACGAGAGATTTATGTCGAGCGACGCCGATCGAAGGACCGAACGGCGGCAGTTTACCTCGAGTTTATCGACACGTCGAGAAAGTTCACTGGATAAATCTTCTCTCAAATACCTTTGATCTTTGTGTTGTTACGAGACATTTGCGCGCATTTTGTTTTCGTCGCGGCGGATCTTCGTAGCAACGAGCGGAAACACCATGCAAGTAAACAACCATGGGAAAACGAACGAGCGGCACACGCTTCGCGCGAGCGTTAGCCGGCGAACTCGCTCTCGCTATCTACACCGTTGATCGCGACATTCCGTTCCGGTAATGGTATGATTATCGCGATAATAATTAAACGTAATTGGAGCGTGCCTGTGGGCACGCGACCCTCGTCGCAGGCAGATGCGCGCGTTTCGCCTTTCCCGAGAAAGTTGCGATGTCGAAGACGATCGTCCGTTCGTCATTGTCCTCGGTTGCGTCTTTCTCAAGGATAATGAAAGGAGACGCCGCAGGTGCGTGCGAACACATGCCGATCTCGCGAACGTTACAAAAAAAAAAAAAACACGAAGAGTACGCTTACAATTACGAAGGTGACAAGCGACAATTCGGAGTTGGATTTGGATTTCAACTCACGAACATCAAAAAGATAAATTTAATGAAACTCCGGTATCGCGATGAAATGCGCTTGATTATCCTTAACGATCATCGATAAGATTCGTCAGCGATGAAGAGCGATCATTAGCGGCTCACAAAGAACGATAATTGTGCGAGCGATTTAACGCAACGATCGGGTGTGTGTGTGTCACAATCATTTATATTATAATTACATTCTAATTTGTTCGAACGCTTCTCAACCTCCTCAACTGGGATTCTTATCAGCAAAAGTAAATTTTACATTTTTGTTTTTTTCTTTTTATCGATCGGGGAATCGCGATCATTTATATTATAATTATATTATAATTTCTTCGAACGTTTTAACTCTTATTAGGATTCTCCTCGGTAAGAATAATTTTTACAACAATTTAAAAGCTCGTGAAATTGTACAACTAAATATTAATAAGTATTATATAAGATCGGTACAAGCCAATCTATCGGTATGTGTATTCTGTATATATGTATGTTTATTTATTTTCCTTAGACGCGTAAATTATACGTGGAAATTCGGATTAAATTTAATTCAAAAGTTACATAGGATGCTTGATTTGCATCTCGTATTTTCTGCGCGGAATATAGGAGATCCCGGGGTTTGGACTCCTCCTGGCCAAGGTGTTTTTTTTTCGCAATGGAAATTTTTAACTTCATAGGGAAGTAAATTGAGTATTCTACATATCAAGAGACGCGAAGCAGCATCCTATGTGAATTTTCGAATCAAATTTGATTCGAATTTCCACGTGTATTAATTTACACAAAGGAAGTAAATAAATACACACAGAATATAATTGCACGTACATTCGGTATTAGCTCGCAATCGATTAACTTGGTTGTAATTTTTACAATTGTGTTAACATATGCGTTCTCTCGAGCCATAAGTCTGGTGTAATTAAGCAACGACTGCCACATGTTACCCTTTCTGTCTTTCTCTCTTTCTTTCTCTCTCTTCCGCCAAGTTGAATTTCTCACCATGCTTTATCTCTCATTCTGCGCGCATTAATTTCCCCTCTAAATGCCTAAGCAATAAGTCACAGAGTCCGGTTGCAGTTCGGGCGCGCACATGCGAGGCTGAGATCATCGACACTTATGGTCTCTCGTACGTGCCCTTCTCTCGCGCAATTTTTTCCCGCGCATTGTCGAGAACCGCGCTCGAGACTCGAGAAGAAAAAAAAAACGCGCAACGTTCCGTATATAAAAGAAAGCGCATCGCGCGTTCTAATAAGTCGAAGATGCCGTAAATCACGACTGCACGAAGCGCGACACGGTAAGAAACGCGACAGCGGACGAGTACAAGTCGAGACTCGCATACAGCTGCTGTTTCTTCCGCGTGGAATCGATTTGTGCTCATTTAACATCGAGAAAAGTAACCTCGCGCGCGCGCGCGTTTTCGAGAAACCGCAACGGGATCTGATGCGCGATTAAAGATATAAACACATCGACAAGAAAGACAGTTTATGTTGGTGCACGAAGAAAAAAATGGAGTCGCTTTAATTAAAGTCGCTGCCAAGAAAAATAAATAGCTCATTTAATTGTGCACGTGCGATTAATTTAACATCGAGATTCTTAAAGCAACCATCTGCTGTGTGTAGTTCAATAAAATTGAAATAATGTTTTTTAATTTGTTTTTATAAAATATTGACGTTGCATCAACAGGATTTATTTCATTATTAAACTGTTGACGCCATTTTTTCCGTGTACAAATTCGCTTATTATCAGATAAATATTTATTTATGTATTTGTTGAACTGTCGATCACAAACTGTATTAGAATCCTTTTCAAAATTGCAGCTACTAGAAAGCCAGGCGAAGAGTTTTTAATGTAAAATTTGTTTACACCGATCCGGCGTATTTGGCAGCAAAAACACACGAGGCGAACGTGTTCCGTGCAGTCTGCGAGCGACGATTATCGCTGACGTTTATTGCGACAGACTCGATTAATTATTCGTGCATCTGCCTGCTCGCGATAGCGCGCGAGAAGAGACGTGAATCAGATGCGACGTATATACGCTCACGCGCGTGTATAAACTCGACTACGCGAGATACAAAAATATCGAGCATTTCCCCAACGAAACCGTGTCGACGCCTATTTAGAGAACTGCTGGCAGAAGTGCGAGCTTGTAAAGCGAGACCGTCTTCGACGTTTCGTCCTGAATATTTCACAGCCCGAGTTTGTTTCCCTCGAGTTAAGACCCATCTGTATAGCAAAGCTCTTCACGGATAAATCACCGAAAGTTGTAAGCCTCAAAGTAACGTGAAATCCAATCTTTTTTGGACGGATCATGTCTTTTTCAAAAACACTTTTTTTTTTTATAAAAGCGCGTTACGCGTTAATAAAAAAATATTCGCATGAAAACAATATCGTTAAAATATTTATTTTTTGTGTGCCGGAAACGAACAGAAAAAACAAAGCTGACCGTTTCAATGGTCCCGATCGATCGTTTTATGCGCTCGTTCAACTGATTTCGACAGAAACCTGAAGTTGAGGTTGTCGGCGGTAGAGGAGTGCGTTGCCCTCTTCGAAATAGATTACACAAATCGTTACATCGTTATTTCTGGCGTTCTGTCTGACGGTGCGGTAGGAAGCGCGAAAATAGACCGTGGATTTAATCGATTTTCTGTCAGCGCATTTGCGCGCGCGGTTATGCTCGATTTTACAAGGAAACCGCGCGTCAAATAACAGCCCTTCGCGAGACAGGCGGCCACAGGGCGATTGCGGAGCAATTCTATGAGAGCAATTGTTTGCTAGAAAGAGAGAAACAGAAAGCGTTTGTTTCAAGGAACAAGAGAAAAATGCGGAGATGTGTGTACTTTCCTGGAACGGACGAGCGTTTTTCGTAGAGAAAACCTGTTTCACACAGGAACTGTTTTCCACTCACCTGAAACAGAAAAAAAAGACAACGAAGGATCAATATTATGCCAGTGAGCCGAACTGCGAGGTTGTCGGGACCCCGAGACCACATCTAATTTCGAAAGCGTTTTCTATTTTGTTACGTCACGCGCGCAATGACTCAATCAATGACCGCAATCGGAGATCGGTAACGTTTTCACCGAGTCGCGCCACAGCGAGAGTGTATAATCAATCGGCAATTAAAAATCAGCGTCGCGATGTCTCGCGCCGTTTCTTTTTTAATTCTTATCGTCCTATTTTGTCGGCTCGTCGCGCGGTTTCGTCGCGCTTCTCGATGCGAGAAAGAGGCCCCATTCATCCGTGCGATCGGCGCACCGAGAGACGAGCGTTAAACCGAGGGACAGTGATAAATGAGAGAGGCAGGGGCAAGAAACGCCACGGCGTGTCGAAAAAGCGAGACGGAGAAGATTCTCCGAGAAAGTGACAGCGCGCGGACGCGAAAGAAGCATCCGAGTATGTGTTTAATCTGCAACTCAAAAGAGAGAGAGAGGGGCAAAAGCGTCTTCTTATCTTCATATACACGAAGAATCCTATAAAAATCGCACAAAAATTCTTATGAGAATCACAAATAATTCTAAAACGTGTTTACAACTGCAAAACTTTCAAACTAAAACAAAAACGAAAAAATAGATTCGCGTGTGATTCAACTAGTTTTTTTTTCCTGAGACGAACGTCTTACGTCTTCGCGAACGTGCGCATGACTAAGAAAACACTCCGAAAAGGCCGGGGTGGAGTAACCCTTTATTCTCGGGCTGAATCAAGGAGCCCCGCTTTTGTCCCGACGCCGCCTTAATTATGTATCTCCGCGGAAAAGGGACACTGTGTGCGTGTGTGTGTTTCGAGAGTTGCCGCCGCGCCATACGTGTGATTCATCGTTCATTTGGTCTCTCTACCGTTATGTGCGCCGTTGCTTATACAAGTACGAGCAATACAAGTTCGAGCGCACGCTCTATTTCTTATCATCTCGTTTTCTATCGCATGACGCACGCACGTAAGGAAGGGCCTCCCTCCGAAGAAACCTAGGAGAAAGAGAGAAAAAGAAAAGAGAGAGAGAGGGAGAGAGGGAGAGAAGCGTAGAATGGATATAAGGAGAAAGGCGCTTGACCGCGTAAGCTTGACCGGCGTAGCAGATAATATCGGTATAAGTCGCTTTATTGCCCGCCACCGTTACTTTTATTGCCGACCTTGTTGGCAGCACATGACGAATGTCCTCCGCACACACGTGCACGTAACACACTGCGCGTTCAGTTTAGCGCGTGAAATAATACGTGTAATATAACGTATTATCGCACACGCACGCGTTTACGCACAACGTAAACGCACGATGACGAATTTTGTTTGTTGTCTGTTTATCCGAAATTACGTTTTGTTTTTTTTTTTGTCGGAGAAGGAGAGGAAGAGAACGAATCCGAAGTTTTCGGGCTGATGATTCGCGAATTCGCGGCATTTTCTCGCGTGTCTAGACACCTCGTTACAAAACACGCTGACCGCGCGAGCGTGAAGAAGGCCTGAATTAACACAGTTGGTTAAATTACCTACGATAATTAATACGAGCACGCGCGCTCGTTCCGTCGACGGGCTAAACAAACGGCGGCGAAAATGAATAAACGCGATCTTTTTTTTTTTTTTTTTTTCAACCGCATCGGTCCACTTTTCCCGGCCGAGCGCTATCCGGGCGTTTCGCCAGGGAAAACCTCTGCATGGCATCGCCTGCACGCGGTGGACGACGTTAATCTGGTGCACGCGTGCATTATTCATTCGCAGCGTTCAAACACACGTCGCTTTTACCAGAGCCGTATGTATGTTACCGCCACTCGGTTTTCTGGCGCAAACTCTCCGCGTGCACACCGCGAACCCTTTTGCGCGTTCGCAGGCCGCGCTCCATTCACGGACGTCGCGTTTTATTTCCCGCGAGTCATACGTGCGTGTACGTACTTTTTTTTTTTTTTTCTATTGCATATTTTCCTGCCGACCGAGACAACAAGATCGAGATTGCATTAACAGCTCGGAAAATGAGAACAGAGCGAATGTCATTCTGCGGCTTAAGAGGAGAGGAAAAAATTGAAATATTTCAAGTACAGCATCTTATCCTTTTTTCTATCCCGTCTTTTCTAAGAGAATCAATGATGCAACGCGCTGAATATATATCTCGACAACGCACTTGAAGAGGATAATTTAAAAGTATAAAAAAATAAGAAGTTTTTTTTTTATACAAAACTCTTCATTGTGCGATTCACGAGCTAGAAAGCCCGCGGGAAATTTACGACCGTAATGAGCTCACTGACGTTTTTCGCGGATTCGCAATGCGCGGGGTCTGACCCAGTGAGTTTCCATCCGCTCCAGAGTCCTCCTTCTGTCCGGATGGCATCAAAGGATCGGTTTCCGGTTTGCGGCGGAGAAGAAGAAATAGTCAGGGTCGTTAATCTCTCGGCGGATGACGAGGCGGGAGTTCACGGGTCTCTCTCTCCGCCGCATTGCCGGCCCGAGCGTGACTCATCCGCGAGGCCCTAAGGAGAGAACCAAGAGAACGTGGAAGAAAGCGACGACGATCTCTATGTCGAGACTCGAGCATCCACGCCAAGTCGATTCACGCTCTGGGATTGTAGCAAGAACACGATCGCGGCAAATCGAAGGCTTTGTTTTGTGCGCGCGGCGGGTCGAACATCGCGCGAAGATTACGGCGAAAACGAAACACACGGGGCGCGTTCGTCACCTTGAATTGAAAACACTTCGGCGAATTCTATTTAGTAACAAAATATTTTAACAGTCTGAGTAATATTTGACGTAATTTATTTTACAAAAATAAATTTAAAGACATTTTTAAATAAATAATTATAAACAAATTTGACATGAAATTACAAATTAAATTAAGATAAATCTAAGGAGCTGAACATTTACTGACGCATATGTGCAAAGTTGAAGGTGAAAAGACTTCACATTGGATTTGGAACGTTTCGAATTGTTTATTTTCTGATCCTCGGCCTTAGGGTATGTATCAGTAAAATTTAAGACTGCCAATCGTCCAAGAGAAGACACAACAAGAGTGAAAACAGTGAGAGTAAAAAAACGTTCCAAGAATTGTTAAAACTCCCGAACTAATAAACGCCGACCGTCTTCAAACGTCAAACAGATCGCAAAAACAAACGCATGCCGTTCTACCCAATATAATTTGACTGAACAGTCCTAAAATTTTTTCACTTGCTCCTACTGTTGTTGAGTTTCCTCGAGGGTTGGCATGCAGTCATAAATTTTATTGACGTGTATCCCAAGTTTTGGCTAAGGATAACAAAAAATAAACAGATCTCGAAACTGTGAAGTCCTTTTCACCTTCAACTTTGTACATCATGTTCAGTTTCTTTTGAATTTATTTTTCTTTAAATAAATAAATTTTCGAGATTACGTCTGCACATATTTTGCAACACGAGACAAAACCGCGGAATTTAATTCTCGTCAAAGTAGTTACGGGAGCGCGACGCGAACTAGCTGGAGCTGATGTCTTCGGAATTCAACGGTGTCGTCGTCTTTTTGAATAAACTATCAGAAAGGCTCGTCGGGGGATCGATCCGGTGAATTATGCAGATGCGAGAAAGGGTGAGAAAAGCGGCTGATAGGACGCGCTGCGCAAACGATGGCGCAAACGGGCTGCAACAAAAGTTTGAAAAAAAAAAAAAAAAAGTCACTTTAATAGCAGCCGCAGGATCTTCCGAGAGACAACCCGCGCTGTAAACTAGCTTTTAAAGGGATCGGGAAGGAACACGGTGGCGCGCGACCCCGCCGCAACCGAAGGGACACACATTTTGTGGATTAAGAGGACGCTCTTTGTGCGCGGCTCTCTCATTGTTCGCGGAATCAGATCCGATCTATCGCTCTATGAGGTGACGATTAAAGCGGCTATTAGGTCGCGCGACTCTTTTTCCCGTTCCGACAATGAAGGATGATCCTTATCGTGCGCAATAATGCAAATTAATGCGAAGATCTGACGCGGTGCGTGACAATGACGTGTGCAAATTGTCGTTTTTTTTTTCTTTTCTATGCCGCGTTACGTGAGGGATGGCGATTCGGAAATTACGAAGGAGGAATTTTTTCAAAGCGACATCCAATCACGTTGCCGATATAATCAACCTGCAGACGTATATAATAATCGCACGAAGACGTCGTCAATTCCGTCGCGTTTGGTTAGAAAACGGGAAATTCGCCAGATGACAGAAATTTACGTGTTTCAAGCGGCTTCTGCGGTTTGTTGTTATTTTCGCGAATGGAACGATGCGAGAACGACACGACGATTATTTCCAGGTGCGGAGAGGCAAACCGCGAACAGCGTAGTAACAAATTCAAACCGCAAACTTAATTACCTATATCGATAATGACGAGCGCGCGCGCTCGTTCGTTCGTACCGTTGCGCAAAATTGTTGATTCTAATTATCGAACGGAAATGAGCACCCGCGAATCATACGAAGAGTTATTGACATCCATCCTCTTTTTTGTGATCTGCTTTTTTCTTGATTTTTGCAAAAAAGAGAAGACGGTGCGCGCGCGAGAAACCCCATAATAATTTAATTACTCGAGAAATTGCGATATAAACGAGATAACGTTTCATAGCTAATCCCGCGTCGTTCAATTAATGAATCTGGATTAGTAACACGTAAAAAAATTGGATGTATGAAAGCAGCTTTCTGCTCGCAAACAAAAAAACGGAATCTTCTTAAAAAGAAATAGAAAGCCGTTCGTCGTGCGCCGATGCAACAACCGCTGTAATGCTAACCCACTTAGTCTCGTTCGAAGAACATTCGAAATAAAAAAGAAAAACAAAAGAAAATGAAAATATACTTCACATATGACAGAGAAAGAGAAAGTTGCGCATAATTTCGTATTCCTTGTCGATACAAATTCGGGGAGGTCGCGATCATGACTCACGCGAAAAAAATTATGACGTTATCTCGCGGGATGCTCGCGGAAGGTAATAAAAAATCCGACGCGCCGCTTAATCGCAATCGCGCAAGATTAATTGCGTTATTACGTTATCGCGCTCGCTCGCTCGCTCGCGCGCCGACGCTAATCAGCTGTTGCAATTAATTGCCGTCGGGTTCGATGTTCCGCGCGGAGTCGCGCGACGCTTTAATCCTTCGTCGACGGTTCGCTCGATACTCGGATAGGGGTTTGTTTAAGTTTTATCCAAATACATTTTAATAATAAATAAAATAAACATATTCAAAAAAATAAATAATATAATATTTGTGTAGGCAAAGCGACGTTTTGATTATTTAGTAATACGAAGGATGAGAAGTGACCCACAGCCACGGTCTTCCGGAGGATTGACGACCGCGTGTCCGTTCGTTTCGTAATGCAACATCTGGCACGTTACATGATTCGAGGCGTATAACCTCGCCGTGCGGTTATTTTCGTTTGCGAATTTTCCCGCAGCGAACCGCGCTTCCTTTTCAATTACCGCGATATGTAAATTACGACCGATCTCGCCCCCGCGCGCAGTTCAACGCGCGCTCAATTTCGCCGCGTCAACCTCGCGGCAAATTGCCGTCTCAATTGATCGTGTCCTCGACAATGCATTTGTGCCGACCGTTACTTAATGGCATCTGCATTGTGGAACACGTGTATCGGTCACTCTATTTTTTTTTTTTTTTTTTTTTTTT
>QVOA01010284.1:0-40476 GCA_014825685.1 Pseudomyrmex cubaensis | reverse complement strand
AAAGTGATATATATATATATATATATATATATCACTTTGCAGTTTGGTGAAATCTCTTACACACACATACACACAAGGTCAAAAACCTCAGCGGTGGTCCCTCCACTTATATAACCTTGTCCCACAAAGGCGATGCGAGAGAGGAAACGCTCCTTTCTCTCGAATTGTGTTTGCGCCTCGTCTGCACATGCAGGATTCTTGAAGAATCCTGCCGCACGATCGGGTATACCTGCGTATCGCCGAGAAATCCTTGCGCAAGATTGATTACGGTTAAAAGTCGGAACGTGAAAACTTAATTTTTTTTCGAAGGTGAAAAAATATGTGTGAGAAAATAATGTTGATTTTCAATGGAACGATATATATTCTCTTTTTGCTCCTTCTTGGCTTTATCGGCAAATGTTGCGTATTAAAAGTGTGCAACGTCTTTTTATATTTATATTATTACGTGTCGCACCCTATGTGTGTGTGTGTATGGAAAACTCGTGAACAATTCATGACGCTGACGTAGCACGTTTTTTTAAACTGATATGTATTTCTGCTCACGGAACATTTGTAATTTAACAATCCGAGCTCGGTCATAAACCTTGACTGTCGCATGAAACGTATACACACACACAGACACACATACACGTAATACACATTAACTTATTTATAGTAATATTTTTTTTTTGTAGCGCGTCGTGTGTCCGCGTGTATTCGCGCTGAATTATTCGCATCTGGTTTTCGTGAACATTTAAACGTGTAGCAGCGACGATCGATAATTTAATCGTCGAGTGCGTATTAAAAATTAATTCAGCAGACCTATACCGCATAGAAGTTGCTGTTGTTACTTTAATAAGTTATCATTATTTTACATTCGTACTAAAACGAAATGCTTTGTATCTAACGTGAGATTCGATCGATCGCGTAACGACCTCCGCGACATTATTGTTGCATTATCGTTCGATAGTAACTATATAATATAGTTTCGAAGTCGAGGAAAATTTAATGAACCGTATTTGTCGATCCCGGACGGGCATCGGCCACTTGGTGTTGTCGCGGACTTGCAATACTCACTTCCAGTCAGCGTGGAAAAGGTACAAAGGTACTGTTGACCGACAGTGTACGTACGGAATATTGCGTGTCAAGCGGAAAGAATCGGAATCTCATCCCGTAATATCGAGAATGATCGATCAGACGCGTGATTCTCTGTCGTCGTCGTCGTCGTCAGCTCCACGTGGCTGCACGTGCGACGAACAAAACCCGAGAGATAAAGACGGGCAGACAAACGTAAAAATAGGCGCCGCAAAACAACTCGAGAGAACCTGACATAAAGTCGCGGCAGATGTTACATTCACAAAAGGTCTTTTTGCCAAACACAAGCGACGACAAATGAAGCGTCCCGTGCCGTGCGCCGCCAGATCTCATTATAACGCCACAATAGTTTAAAGCGTCTTCACACCGCTGAGAAACCTCACGCCAGGTGTATCGTCGGCGCTTTCACGCGAGGATTTTAAACGGAGACGCGGATGACGCGAGTTAATGGATCCTCGGGACATGCAAATGAAAAGTCGCTCGTGTCGCGATTTGCGTAAAGTGATCGCGTAATTTCGCTGCGCGTACTAATTCCATTCTTTTTTTTTTTTTTTTTGTTTTTTAACGACAAACGAGAAAAAATAACGGTGAGCAACGCTCGTTCGTTGTGGCACGATCTTTAGATCCGTATATCCTATATATTCGCGCAATACCGCGTGTATGTGCAGTCTGTTTTCCAACAATAAGGCCGATCGTATTATTATGTCGAGTTCGTAGGAGGATTGGCGATTGTCGCGAGGTTCTCGGCGGTGAAGAAAGAATAGAAAATATATTTTGGAATCCCGCGCGCACGAAAACCACGTGTGGAAAGGTATTGCCGATTATCGTATATGTTTTTTTTTGAGCTACTTAAAAATTTAGAATATGTAATACCGCGTATTGCATCACGTATATTGTATGAAAAAAATTAAGATAAGTAACGTACAGAAATTTACGATACGTACACACGAATATTTAATAACTCGTGTAACGCGATACATGTGGCTGTGTGCGCGCGAAGAGAACAGAATTTTTTAATTTAACCGAACGTTGATGTGTAATTGTCATTACGCAATTGTGCGGTAGAACAAAGACGAAAATTACATGTCAGGCGCCGTGACAGACTGAATTATGTTGATTGCCGATACAGTCGCCGCATGTGTCAAGAAACGAAAAGCGTCGGGGTGTGTCGTTGCGTCATCTTCGTCGTTACGAGGCTCGCAAAAACCGGGAAGAGACGAGGGAAGACTGTTCCGCGCGCGCGTTATTCCCGACTGCGCGCAATTTTATTTAAGCGCGCGATATTCCCATCGCGTCGCGGTAAAATTGATAAAAGATTAAAACACGTAACGTAAAGCGATAACGAGATAAGCCGCCGGGGGGAAAAGGGAAACGATTGATTTTTCTCTCACGGGGAGAAATTCTGTCGAGAGACGGAACGTCGAGAAAAAGAAAAAAAAAATGATAGAGATTTTGCCGCGAGAACGCACGCGGCGATTCAATTTCGATTGTGACTGCATCTCGAACGAAATCTAATTATCGTCGCTTTGGCAGAGCCGTCTTCGTTTCTAAGGTATCTTCAAGTGTTACGACAAGGCTTAGAATTGCCCGATGGTCGTGGGTCACTTTTGATGAAGTGTGTATTTCTCTCAGTACCGCTCGGGAGCTCTCTGCGTTCGTTAGTCCGTGAAACAAGCGCTCGCGAGCCCTAACACACGCCTTTTTTTTTTTTTTTTTTTTTTTTTATCGAAGATACTTGCCTCGCCTAGATAATCGTTCGATCCATCCGCGCGTTCTCATTCGTAATCACGTGCGCGAACGTGTACAGAGTAACTCGCGATTCTCAGTGTTTTAAGAATTCTTCTGTCGAAACGAAATCAATCAAAATGTCACAAAAAAAACCAATGAAATATTTCGAAATACTGTGAATAACGAGACTGACCGATCTATAACGTTGAACTTTTTTGGTGAGACTGGTAATTCGCATATAAATGATTTTATTTTATTTTAATCTTGTTATTGTTATAACAAATAAAAATAAAATAATGTAAATTGTACAGATCGTATACTCTTATAATTATTCAACTATATAAAAGAGATAAGAAGCCCAGTAGAGGCGAGCGCTGGATGTACGTGCGAAATATTATTATTATTATTATTATTCATTATTTATCTTTTAAGTGAAAGTGTTCCAAATATGAATGAATATGTAAAACTGTGTTTTCGTTTTCTCTCTCTCTTTTGATCGCGCGTGTGGGCGGGCTTTTTTTATCTCGTCATCCTAATTGTGACGAATTTGCGTTTTTGGCAGCCAGCAGAACGGAGCTGTCATCACAGCGACTACTCCACATGTGGACATCGCCGTCCCAACTCAGGATCGGCCGAGCACCCAGGAAAAAGACACAGCCCTAAAACGACAGCGGTGGGCACCATCAGTTATCGCGGCTGCGGCCGGTGAAAGATGGAGCACAACGATGGATCCAGAAGGAAGCTTTCCTTCCTCGGCTTTGGCAGACGGGTGTCGGTGAGTAAAGGCCAATAAAAGTGTCTATTCACAGATGCTAAAATTGGAAACGGACAGATCTCTTTGAATTCCGTAGACGCGTTGCCGTTCGTCACAATCATTTGTATTTAGATTTTGGTATCACAAGCCAACAACAGTTTTGGGCCGTCTTATACGTCTTTCTTACGTAACTTCTTTTTGCAAAACCATTCGCTCGATCAGAAAATAGACGGCATTTTTAATACGAGTCGACAAGCAAAAGAATATTTCTTTACAGACCCGCCTTGAGAAAAAAATTCGATTAGCTGCATTTGATTTTTTTAAATGTAGAATTAAGATCGCTGTGATTTATTCATTTAAATTTATACGATAGAAATCAGCGCGAACATAACGCAACAAGTAACTTTCGTTCGAGAGACGTGGAGAGACTGGATTGAGATTCAAAAAGTGAAGAAGGACCATTCGCGCGCGTCCGGGAACGACAATCGAACGAGAGAAAGTTCCGAGCCGCGCTCGTCGGGCGCACATCGGCCATTACACGTAATATCGAGTAATGCGGCGACATGCCGATAAAAACGATATCAACATCGGCATGCACTCCTACTACAATAAGTGCATATCGCGTTACTTCAGTGACATAATATCGCCGCATGCCACCGTCTCATGCGTGTGCGCGCTCCTCACAGACCGCGCCGCACGTACTATATCGCTCTTTGTACCTTGGATCCTCGCTTCTGAGAATCCTTCCGTATCGATTAGCGCGATAGATTCCTCGCGCGCTCGTCACAGGCGCATACTTTCGCGTTCAAATATTTGTTGTACAATTATTCTTGTTTTCCTTTTTCTTTAACGAGATGGGAGAAAAAAAAACAGAAGAAGCGTTTGCATTTTTCGCCTCTCCTCGGTTGAATTTTCTCCTGCTCGACGACGAGCTGGAAAATTAACGAGCGGCTGTAACGCGAAACCGCAATTTCAGCGGCGATCGTTCGCGCTCGCGGTGTTCCGGAAAACGTTTCCTCGAAACGCCGGTACGTTGACTCTTACCTCGGGTTATATCGCGAGTCCCATCGGGGCGATCGTCCGCGAGATAGAATCGCGAGAAACAATGTACGCGCGTAAGTAACGCAGGTATGTTATCGCTCATTTTTATCGACTAAACAAAACGAGGTTCATTTTCGACACGTGTGTGTTGCGCTCGAAAGTACAAGCAGATGTAACGAGGTTTCGCGACGACGGGCCGTGTCACACATTCGTGCGCGGCGAAATGTGTGTGTCCGCGGCAGAAACCGCTTTGTTGCGCGCTATATAGCGTGTAATAGCGTGCGGATTATCGGCTACATCGCGGTTGTCTCCTCGACTCGCGCGCGCGAGACGTGGATTCGTGAAAAGCGGGGCGACCTCGAGCCGCGCAGGGAGAACTGATTGGCCTGATTGTTGACGGTCGCGGGTCAATAACCATTTGACACCATGTATGCGCGGCGGCGGCGGCGGCGGCGGTGGCGGCGGCGGCGGAATCGCGGCACAAAACGATCGGGAACGCGCTCGATCGCGCACGTGACATTATATTCGATCGGGAGAAAATGTATTTCCGCGATCGCGCGCGACGACTAAACCGCTCTTTATATTTCGTTTCGCTGTGACACTGTCCGGTAGTCGATATTTAAAGAGCCGCGCATTTAGTAGTCGTCGCGATCGAGCGTGTGTCATCGCCGCCGTTGATTGATACGAGCAGGATCATTGCGCGCGCCGGGCGATTGCGTAAGTTCGGGGGAAGAATCGAATCCAAATGCGCTTATTCTCGTGCGTGTCGATGATCGTCATCGACGATATATCTCGAGGACGTTGTTCGTCACTTGCTATTAAGTTATAAAGAATCGCGAAGCCTTTACGACTCGTCCGCATTATATTCTTGCCAAGTTTTCCTTCGAGCGCATACGTCCACGTCGTAGGGACGTGGGAGCTCATCCCGCGACACGGTGTGTTTGCGATTTTCACAACGTCGAACGCGATGCAACACAGTTTTTCGATCCGCACGCGATTTAATCCTGCGATCCAGATCGAACGGGACGCGAGGCGTCGTTTTTTTTTTTTTTCGCCGGAAGTCGCCCGATGGCGACTCAAATTGAGCGAAACGCCCGGAAATTCGAGGACATCCTCACTTTGTTTTTTGGAAATAGAAGGGTGGATATTCACGAGCTGTAGCGATAGAGGAGCGTCGAATATGCCGCTCGATATGCGCTTCGAGCCGGCACACTTGTCCAGTTGTCGCATTTCCATCTCTCTGTGCGCGCGTTATAAATGCGAAGTGTTAACGAGTCTGCCAACGTGCCGCTCGAAGGAGCGTCGTCGGTTGCGCAAGGTCGGAAGTCGCAAATTCGATTATCAAGAGCAGTGTCAATCGTATCTCGCGTTATCTCGATCGTCTCCTCGGCTATGCGGTGCACAGGTGGATCGTCCGTGTCCGGAGCATGTCGATCGCTGGATGGGAGAGACGCTTCCTGTATGTTCGCGACAATCCCACAGGTAGGGAAATCTGTTTCCTTTCTATCGCAACATCTGTATCGCAACGTCCTCGCGGTCCTCGTCGCGCAATTATCATCTCATTCGTTCGTTACGCAACGATCGCGCGCGCGAAGTCTCTCTCTGTCTCTCCCGAATTCATCTCACGGGATTGAACGATCGATCGCATCCCGTACATTCCTTCGCGATACATACACGTTGCTCTCTCCCTCTTTCTCTCTCTCCCCACTCTTCGTTTCCCCAGTCAAGTTCAAGGTCGGATGTTCGTTTAACTCGTCGAGCAGGGTTGGCTATCTGTGCGGTCGACCTCGTACGTATGTGTATGTGTGTGTGTGTGTTCACGGCTGCGGAAGGGTGCGCAATCGAGCTTGTCTTCGTGTCGAAGAAAACCGGCCTTACGCGCCTCGAATACATCAAGCTCGACTGCCTCTCGCGGAAGTCGAGCCTTTCTCTCTCTTTCTCTCTCTCTCTCTCGTTCCTCCTGTAAAATATGCGCGTTCGAAAAGATGTAATGCACATACATTGCATAGATAAAGAGAAAAAAATATGCACACGAGAACGCGTTTCTCGATCGGGTTTCTCGTGTTTTATGTCATTTTTTTTGCGCGGACTTAATCGCTCGCGCGATCTTCTCGCTAATTTGCGGAAATGACCAATTTCTGAACGGGAATTGCATCGAGGAAAGAAGACCGATCGCGTCGCACGTTTATCGGCCCCAGCAAACACTAAATACACTCTCCATCGATTCTCCTCGTTGGCATTCGGGAGGAAAGGTCACCACCGGCGCGGCGACGACGGCCGGGGAATAAACCAGGGAGGCTGCAGAGCGGCGGTTCAGGTTCAAGGTCGATCGGAGCTGTGGAAGAGCGAATAGAGCAGCAGCGCGGCGGGGAGGAAACGCGCCGCGCGGTCGATGGCGGAAAAGCCTCGTCGGGCGAGCGGAAATGCGGTAATAAAGCGCGTCCGTATCTCCGAGGATTTGCGAAATTTTATCCGGTTATAAACCGCAAACGGAGCGTAAAACTTTACAGGGAACTCTCTCTTTCTCTGATCGGAAAGTTCTCACCTTCGACACTTGAAAAATCGCTCGCAACACCTTGAAATGTCGAGTGCTTCTTTTAGAAACTTATACAGCGATCTCTTGTTAGTTTCTTGAAAACAAAGCGGTAACTTTAATTGTGGCATTTTAATGTCGGGTTACTTCGTAACTTCACACACACACACACATACACTTCTGCAAGACACGTGTAAAGCACGCTGACCTACCTCGACGGTGGTGGTTATCGCGTGCCTTCTCCTTCTCTTCCGGTGCAATGATCGATAAAACCTCTCTATGACCTAGGCCTAGCCGGGCTTGACCCGGTCTGGTTCTTTGCTCCCCCATCGTCCACCCACTCCACCTATCCCACCCGCTATCGTGCCCGCTGTTCAGCACCAGCGGCGGCAGCTGAGCTTTCCCACCTGCGGTCGCGAAAAGAGAGAAAGAGAAAGAGAGATTTTCCCCTCCTGCCGCGTTAAGTTTTCTCTTTCTTCCGTTCTTCGAGCTGCTTCCACTCCTATGCCTTTCTCTTTATCCCGGATTTCACGGCCGATTGACACTTGTTGCGCCCGTCAATCACCTGCGCGGCCTTTCCGCTTTTTCGATTTCGGATGCCCCTCATCTGCTTATCTTTTCTCTCAAAGAGATCGTGACGGGAAATGGCTTTTCGCGCCGAAACGCATCTCGTTTGCCTTCGTATCGAAATGGTGACTCTCGTCCTCGAATCGATCGATCGGTTCGAGAGCCAGTGAAACGTGCGAAATCGATGACGTAACTGAACAAAACTCCCGAGAAGTTGCAACGTTTTAAAGCCATCTGAAAGATTTGTAAACAACCTCATGTTATTACAAACAACTTCATGTTATTTGCGCGTGATACATGAAAGATACATGTGCATGTGTGTATAGAAATAATTTAAAACATTCTAAAAAATTTCTCGACGAGAGATGTTCGGTTATCTCAGAACTTCGTCGATCCACTCACCTTTCATTTCTTTCTCTATCTTTACGCCCGCATCTTCGCCGTCGCTTCGCTCACGCGTATCTTCAGCTTCCTTGATAGGCGTACACTTCGTCCTTTCGTATCTTATCCCAAACACGAAGAACCGTACATTTCGTGTATCGCGCGCCTTATCTTATTCCGAACACAAAGAACCTTTTTCTTCTTTCACTTTTTTTCTATTTTTATTCTTTACTCACAAACAGATGTTTATGAAGATAACATCTGTTTCTTTCGCAACACGCCACATTTGGAAGTTAAATGGAAAATTTTCCTCTTATTCGAATAAATGTCTATCTTCGTTTTCGCGTATACTTCAAATATAACGTGTTCCCGAATGATTACTTCCTCACGAATACGAATCACGTTTTTAATGTCGTTCAACGTTCGCCCGAAGAACGACATACATTCGACGTTTACATCCGTCACCGGGAAATCGACTTACGCGACGGGAGATTGAAAATCCTGAAGAGCTATAAATCGAGAAGAACGGAGGGCGAGATGAGGGGGATGAGGGAGATGTAAAAAAGAGAATGAAGAAGGAAAGAAACGAAGGGGTTGCTTCCTCGATTGAGCGTATGGGGTTGATATCGATCCGCCGCCCCTTCCTCGGCGTTCCCCACCAGCGCTTCTCTCTTTCTCTTCCCCCGGGTCCGGCGGCCGCCACCCTCCACCCTCAGTTTGGGTTCCTCCAGCTCCGAGCGCCGACCGGCCGGGTTGTCACTCGGCCCGGGATGCCATGCCCGAGGCCGCCGCCGGTTCCTCCGGGAAGTCGTTTCTGCAGCGGGCGCGGGGAAAAGTTCTCCGCTGGCTACGACGCTCTCTGCGGGCGACGCACCAGGTGAACGTCCGTAGGTTCCACGAAATCCTTCCCGAATCTATCCACCCTCCAGGTCCATCGTCCTGCGTCCGCAACTCGCCTTGTTTCCCTGACCGAGATACGTCAGATTGTCTTGTAATTGCAAAGTTTTCCTTCGTGCATACCATGCAACTGCGCTCCAAAATATTCCTTTGTGAGACTCGAACGTTAGTCAGTGAAGTATGTATTTAAGCATGTAGAAAACTCGGTACTTGTGAAGTCATTCGTGCGAGATAGGAAAGGTCAGTGAAGGCGGCAGTCCGTAAACTCCATGAAATCTCTGAAATATGTGAGCTCTGAGTTTTTTTTTTTTTTACAAAAAAATATATTTCTTGAATTCTAGACACTGTCGGTGTGAGATCTTTGTGCTAAAAACTCGATTCCAGACAGTGTTCAAATAACTGATTCATTCATCACGAGACACAAAGAAATCGCAAGTTTTATGGAAACATTGCAACGCGGACGCGGCGTTATCTGAATCGGCCTAATGCACAAGAAGTCCCGATGTTATTTTTCCGATGGTTTTTTTCGTTTTTCAATCTAATATTTTATTATCTGTCGAAAGGCAGAAATCGTGTCGAAAGAACGTTCACTCGTAAAATTTCGTCATGTAATCTCGGTTCGAGATTAAAACACTGGCAATACCGCGTGATGAAACGGATATTTAGTTTCACCAAGTTCTCGGGAGACGACAATTCGCAAGAGAACTTGGCCGGCGATGACTATACACAAACGATCGTTCTGATAGTCGTGCCAGATGACGTGCCAGAAATCTGCTCCCCGATGCTGCTTCGAGAATTCGCCAGATTTGTCAGTGTAACGTAAAAGTTCTTTCTCCATATGTTTTTACATATTTCTATTTTTTCAATACAAAACGTATTACTGTATATGTTTTCTGTAGTGCGTCAAAGTTTAAATTATTATCAAGAAAAAAGCACTGCTTTTAATTCTTTACAAAAAAAAAGAAAGTTTTGTGACCGAATTTTATTTTAAGAAACAACAAAAAAAAAAAAAAAAAAAGATCGGTATGACGCAAAGCCGGATTCCGACATGTAACGACGTGCATCGATTCTCAATGGCTCGTTGAGTATTTGCGAGCATTGTATAGCTCAGGTAGACCTCGCTGCCAACACGGTTTTTAAACCCCAAAAGAGAGAGAGAGAGATTCGACGAGAGAACTTGAAAATCAATTTTCATTTTGAAACTGGATTAATTGTAAAATTTAATAACAGTTTAATTATTCAAACACAGTGTATGTAATTTACAGCAAATGTAATTTACCGAACAGAACAAACAATTACTTGGTAGATTGTCACTGATGGAAACACGAAATTTGTTACGAGCATAGATTGCTTCTCTCTCTTTCTCTCTTTCAGAATGTAACAAGCAAACTCAAAAATTCGCGGGATTTATTACGTTCTTATCAAATCTCGTATTTGACAAAAATTCTTGAAATCCATTCGAAATACTCATTTTTTTCGTGTAATAAGCAATAGTACGGGAATAAAATATATGGTAATACACACGAAGAGGGGTTGAGTGCATCGCGCGCTCGCCGCACGCTATATCGCCGCGCTCGTTCAATGGCATTATCTATTAGACTCCCAGAATAGATCGATCGAGTATGCATTTCTCTGCCGGAATATATTACGCTAATAACCCGGACGGTTATTCGCGCGAGGGTGGGTCACTCTCCGCGGAACTTGATATCTGTATCGATTCCGTTCTGAATTGGCATAGAGAGTGGTAGTAGCAGAAACCCTCCCTCCGGGGCAATTGGATCCACTTATCTCTTGCACGCTGCGGGATGTTCTGAAAAAAAAAACACCGAGATCCTTTTCGCGAAAAGATTCTTGTCACGAGAGAGGATTAGAGAGTTCTCGCGAAATAAGAAGTCGCGAGGGAATATACCTATCCAATTGCGAAACGACTTCTATTTACGGATATATGAGTTTTTAACGAGAACGCGCGCGCGCTCGAGAACGATAAACGACATTCCATCTAGGACTTGGTCGGTATTTCATTTGTCCGTCGAAAGGACGTAGTCACACAAGGCTGGCTTTACGTAACATATGGTAGTTACGCGTCACGTACGGCAGCAGAGCAGGACAGAAAGCTTCTCTCCCGTTTCTCTCGTAGAACCCTTACAATATATGGCATTAATCCCGTTGCGCTTTTATGCGATAAATTACGTGCCGCTGTTATGACGGGAGGAGGGTGGAGGAAGAGACTTGGGTATTTAAATCGCTTTTTACTTTAATAGAAATCGCGATAGCGTGACTCCGTTATTACACGAGAGAAGAACGCGCGCGTTCGCGAAAACGAAAATAAGAAAGCGATATCTTTTTATGGGAATTTCCGAGTCTTTTATCCGATCCGGGAAAAGTTTTGATTGAGATTTTTATCAAGGACAAAAAAAAAAAAAAAAAAAAAAACGGCGGATCGAGTGACAGTCAGAAATATTGATACGTGCTTGTTCGACATGCCAGGTCGACGGGCATGGCGCGGAAATGGGACCGGAGCTCGACGAAGAGATGGAGAAGGTCTTCGCGATGGACACCGGCGAGAAGTTCGACGTAGCCCGGTTCGGCTCGCCCTCGGAATCGGTTGGATCCGATCAGGATCGCGATCGCAACCTACCACCGCGACATGGCGATCGCGACTTAAATCGTAAGTTATTTTTGTTTTTTATTATTACAGTTATATTGTTTTCTTCAAGTGTAAAAAACAAAACACAATGCGCTTTGTCTTTTTTCTCTCTCTTCAGAACATCGGAAACGGAGCTATCCTCATCCGCACATGCCTCTAAAGAGTCTGCATTCCAGATCCATGCGACGACACCTGTAAGTTATTAAAAACAACAATAAACATGTTGTCCTACTAGATCGAGGTTACGTACTTGCGTTAAAATAACGAACGTTGTTGCGTAATACAATAATTGTTGCACATTGAAACAATCATTGAAATATGTAACAATCGGCCGCACATCCGTTGACAATTAAAATACAACAACGTGCAATCAATTTTATTGCTGCACCGCACGTGTATTGTAAACATGTGCGATTAATTCTTGAACCTCTTACGAAACTTTTAATATCGAACTATTCAGACGCGCGAAGAATTTTTCTTTCAACTCTTTTTCGTTTTTATCGACTCAATTTCGAGAGTTTACGAGAAGCGTGTAATAAAATGACTATATAATACACGTGTGCGGAAAGTTTTGGGGCTGAAACCAAAATAGACTTTGCGTCTCTTTAGTGAGGGGACAGCGGTGGAAACATCCGCCGACGAAGATTACATCAACAACGTTCAGGCGAAGAGTAATGAGACCCAAGAGGTTGACGGAGGAACGATCAACAATGGACAATCAACTGTCGCGGCCGAGACCGCGGAGGAAACGACGGAGGAGACCGAGAATGTAGTCAGCAGCGAGAGCGAGGCACCTGTTTCGGAGCGGGCAGCCTCCGGTTTCAGTGACAGTCCGACCGTCGGCAGTCCGAGGGTGCAATTCGAGAACATCAAGGAGGAAGATGCGCCGAACGCGGAAACGCCGGAGGCGCCGACAGGCGAGGTCATTTCGAATGGCCACGAGGAAGACCGGAAGTGCCGACGGCATCAGAAACACGAACACAAGTAAGACATTTGTGTGACATAATGTAAGAGGAAGACAAGAAAAAAAAACATTACGATCAAAAGAAAACAGCGTGAAGAACAACGTTGCGATGCTTTTTGCGATAGTGATTAATAAAATTCACGTCCCCTCTTGGAAAATGAAAATATAGGTCACAAAGGTGCTGCGGTATTTGAACATCCACATGTGCGCGGCACGAAATACCTGTGTGATATCATCTCGTAATCTTTAAGCGAAAGTTTAAATCCAACGGTCGCATTTCGTGTCACAGTTTTATGTACAATTTTACAGATTCATATTTGCACTGTGTATCAGCTGCACAATTATGAACACGAAACGGTCGACCTTTATTTCGTACCACTCCGAGCAACGAGCTAGATTTCTCGGCGTGACAATTCTGGTACGGGGCGGTACCGCAGGCGGAGGTGCTCGGTTTTTTAGATTTACTAAGCTAAGAAAAAAAAAAAAAAAACAAATGAACATGTCATCAGATATACGGTTTAATTCGAATGAATCAGGGTCGTTAGGCCTAATTTTCTTTAGACGTGATTTTCATTTTGATTAGAATTATCTCTTCTTCTAAAAAATAAAAAATACAGATGCTCACCCGTAATTATATCTCAAAAAAGAAATATAAATGTAAGTGTGGATAATTTTCTCTCACAAAGACAGAAATAAATTATTCCACCACTCTTGTTTTCCACCCTTGCAGACGTCATCACTACAAATCCCGCAAGTATTCTCTGCAGGAGGACCCACAATGGCGCAAACGTTCGGGAGCTGGTCTCCCGGACAGTTCGAGCTTGTTGACACGACGCGTCAGCGTCCAACCGGAAGAGGCGAGAACTCTTCAGGAACTCGACATCGACGATTTGGAGTCGCACCGTAGCGATGATCCGCGCGGTATGCGCCGTCACAAGGCCGCGCATTCAACGGTGCAGATCGGTCGGCGGAAGGAAGGTGGCATCCCGCATGACACCTTCAAAAAGATGTACGATCACTCGCCGCACGAGGTGTTCGTTCAGCTGGACGAATTGCAAGGATTGGGCGAGGAGCGGGAATGGCGCGAGACTGCCCGATGGATTAAATATGAGGAGGACGTTGAGGAAGGGGCCGATAGATGGGGCAGGCCCCACGTGGCCTCCCTCAGCTTCCACTCGTTGCTAAATCTTCGCCGTTGCCTAGAAACTGGTGTGGTCCTTCTAGACTTGGAGGAAAAGGACCTGCCCGGATTAGCTTACAGAGTGGTCGAGCAGATGGTTATTGAGGAATTGATTTTGCCCGAGGACAAACCGATCGTGATGCGGGCGCTGTTGCTCAGGCACAGACACGTGCACGAGCACGATCGCGTCTTTCGATTCGGCGGCAAGAGAAGCTATTCCAGTTACACCAGTCTTCAGGTAAGCCGCGCATTGATAATTGCACGTCTTGCATTATTACTGTGCGCGCAAATAGCGACCAACTTCCGATTGACCAAGCAAGATTCTCTCAAGCGATTGCCTGTGCTAGAGAGAGTAGATAGAAGCGCCGATAACAAGAATCCGTGATAATTAGTTGCTCAATATAGGTGTTAATAATTCACAGACTTTAAATTTGCTATGCAAATACGCGTTTGTAGCTTAAGTGTTGAAAAATACATTGTTGTATCTAATCGAGGTAAACCGTAAATTGCCTGTTTCAAAGTTTGTGACCGAAAACAGAGAAAAATACTAACAAACGCGATAATCTAATGGATGTATCCGCATTGAAATTTGAATAAATATATTTTACGCGCGAATTGCTATGGAAATGTCGAGGACCAACCTGCTCGAGGACGATGCGTAGTCGCGATCAAGTAGTGAGTAGTCGTTAATCGGCCAGGAGCATAGGTTTGACTGACAGTGTGTCTAATGTTGTTTCCACAGTCCATCTGGCTGGAGGAAGAAGACGCTGCGCGGGAAGCCACTGAGAACCATGTAACCCAACATGTAAATTTCTCGATTCCCGAATCGCAAACGCAGTTTTTTATTCTTATTATACCGTCACATAGTTCTTCACCCTTATTCGCCCCTCCGCACTTTTTACACGAATTGTTTTGTGATTCTATTACAAAATCCCGGCATGATTTCACTGAGGGATTTTCTTCTAATTGGACGTGTACGTTTTCCATTTTGCAAAAATTCTTTTCTTCTCGAGAGAGAGAGAAGTTGATTATTGAAGCAAAACATTTCATTGAGTTAACTGTTTTTCAACATTTAATTTCATATTAAAAAATTCTCGCGTTGTGGTTTTGCAAGCTTAAGTATCACTTAGTGCAAAGTTAACATACTGAACTAACTTGTAAAGGGCAGACAAATATAAACGGTTATATTTACAACATGTCAGAGTCATACGATAATGACAGATGGTGTTTACACGCTAGCTTTTAACGTAAAAGATATCCATTTAATTTTGTGGTCTTTGTACTGATATTTTCTCGATCTTTAGAGCGTTGAAATCTCACAAACGGCGCCGCATTTGCTCTGTAATTTGAACAAATCTGCGAGACCAAAGAAGCATTTACAGCTTGCAGTTTTTTCCATTTTCGTCTTTCGCGGCTGACGCCTTCTTTATAGTGGCGACCGGTCTCTAGAATCTGGACTAAACTGGTTCTAGAAATATTCACGTATAGTGTATACATATACACACACACACATACACACATTTGTCGATCGATAGCGACAATTACATACGCTTTTGTATTCGCGCGCTTCTATGTTTCTAAAAAGCTTTCTAATTTTGATTATTCTCATTTGTCTTTTTTACGTTTAATTTTCTGTGTCAAATTTGTTTTCTGTATCAAAGAAAATCACGAAGATACGGACGCGTGTCTCGACGTTCGTATGAAATTCATTATATGTATATCCGTGATCTCAAGACATGAACGTCGCATGAAGTCACGCCGTATCTTCGTGCATTATTTTGTATTACACACACTCGGAATACGTTGTGCGGCGATAATGAGCCTGACACAGCGTATTTTCGCCTTTCGATTTTCGAATCAATATTCCTACCATTGGCATACTTTCTCGTTAAGATGTGTTTTGTATTTCAATTACGTTTATATTTATCTTCCTTTGAATCTCTCATGAAATATTAAAATGCGCATTTTTCTATTTTGTCGTATTTTTTTTTCTTGAACTTCCACAAATCAAGTCAATTTTCTCTGGGGAAACACACTCATTGTTTTTTTATTACGTTACTTTTTGATATTTTTCTTTACAAATCAATAAGCAAATATCGTGGAATTAGATAAACAGGTGTCGCGTTATAAGTCAGCGCGATTCTTTGGAGTTTATAATTACTTGTTATGTACAAAAAGTTTTGTGCGTTGTACAAAAGTTTGCCTTTTCATTTGTTTCTTATTTTTTATTTAATGCTGAAGTAAATTTAATGACACAGATGTTGATCTGATTCCAAGATATTAGAACAAATCAACGAAAATTCTCTTTTTTTTTTTGGAAAAGCAACGTAGTTTCTTTCTTCGAAAGAGATGCGCGTTCTCATAAGAGAGTTTTCTCTAAAAGTTTCAAAATACCCGACAGAATCTGCATGACGCGAAGCCGAAAATTGTGTCGTCGAATCTGGCGCTCGACAGTAACCACGCCGTGGTCGACATAAAAGAGGAACTGACGTTCACGAGCAGCAACGAGGATCTGAAAAAAGGTACTCACAATGAGTACATTCTGAAGAGGATTCCAGCCGGGGCCGAGGCAACGGTCGTTCTCGTCGGCGCCGTCGACTTTTTAGATCAACCGACGATAGCTTTCGTGCGATTGGCCGAGGGTGTTTTCATACCGTCCATCACGGAGGTCACGATACCTGTCAGGTTCATGTTCACTTTGTTGGGTCCGAGAAACGCCGATCTAGACTATCATGAGATCGGCCGGTCAATTTCCACGTTGATGGCAAACCCGTCATTTCATAAAGTCGCTTACAAAGCCACCGAGAGAAGAGAGTTACTCTCGGCTATCAACGAGTTCCTGGACGATTCGATCGTATTGCCACCCGGCGACTGGGAGAGACAAGCGTTGCTGCCGTTTGACGAGCTCAAGGCGAAAAGCGAGGCTATCAGAAAGAGAAAAGCGAAAGCTCTCGAGGAGAAGAGCAAAGTGGAGCAAAGTGAGGCAGCTGTGAAGAAAGGTAATTTTCCTTAAAAAATAATCTGATGGTAATAAGTAATCTAATTTTTCGATAATGTTTAATTTTATTCTAATTGTTACTGTCTTTAACGAAGCACTTCTGGCCGGTGAAGAAAAAAAGCCACCGGAGGATTACGACGATCCGTTACGACGCACCAAACGACCATTCGGCGGTCTCTTCAGAGATATCAAACGCCGCTACTCGTTCTATCTGTCCGACTTTACAGACGGTTTGAACTCGTCCTGCATTGCGGCAGCCATCTTCATGTATTTCGCCGCGCTATGTGCAGCCATCACCTTCGGTGGTCTGATGAGCGACAAGACGCACAATCTGATCGGTATCTCTGAGACTCTGGTCTCCGGCTCTTGGACCGGTGTAATAATGGCACTGATATCCACTCAACCACTAGTGATTATCGGCACGACCGGTCCGTTGTTGCTCTTCGACGAGAGTTTGTACAACGTGTGTCTGTCGTACGAGCTCGAATTTCTCACCGTGCGAGTGTACGTCGGCATCTGGATGGGCATAATCGCTCTGGTGATAGCCTGCGTCGAGGGCTCGGTTCTCGTGCGGCTCTTCACACGCTTCACCGAGGAAATCTTCACCGGACTGATCTCCATTCTCTACATCGTCGAGACGTTCATCAAGCTCTATAATTACTTTGTGCACAATCCTCTTCTCGACGAGTACAGCTTCGGACCGGACACCAACGACACCACCTATCCGCTTTACGTCACCGAGATGAAAGTCACCGTCTCTCCGTGGAACAATACCGAGGAGGAAACTGTGCGCCTGGAAGATCCCCGCGAACTCGTACCGAGCCGCGACATTGCCGGAATATTAATTAATCAACCGAACACAGCTTTAATGTGCACTATTCTTTGCCTGGGCACATTCCTGGGTGCTTACTATTTGAGAATCTTTCGCAACAGTCATTACTTGGGTCGTAGCGCTCGAAGAGCCTTCGGCGATTTTGGCGTGCCCATCAGCATTGTCGTTTTTGCTCTGCTCGATTTTCTGGCCAAGGTGAAAACAGAAAAATTGTTAGTGCCCGAGGGACTCTCCCCGACTATACCTGGTAGAAGCTGGCTCATTTCTCCAATCAACGAATCCGTTCCGTTTTGGGCGATGTTGGCCTGCGCGATACCAGCTATACTGGTTTACATTCTAGTGTTTATGGAGACTGAAATATCGGAGTAAGTATGAAATTTGAATCTTTTATCAATCTTCCAGTTACATTAGCTCAATGACTAATCGCGCCGTTATTTTTTTTTGTTGCCTCGCAGATTGATCATTGATAAGAAAGAGCGCAAATTGCGCAAAGGCAACGGCTATCACATGGACATCGTAGTGGTCTGCCTGATGAACATGGGGTGCGGCTTTATGGGCGCGCCTTGGTGCTGCGCCGCGTCGGTGCGCTCACTCACTCACGTGTCCGCCGTAACCGTGATGTCGCGCACTCACGCGCCCGGCGACAAGCCTCACATCGTCGAAGTCAAGGAACAGCGGGTGAGCGCTCTGTTGGTGGCGATACTGATGGGCGTGAGTATGCTGATGGCGCCGCTGCTGCGCCGAGTGCCGATGTCCGTCCTGCTAGGTGTGTTTCTCTACATGGGCATCTCGTCGACAAACGGCGTGCAACTGTTCGACCGCGTCAAGCTGTTCTTCATGCCGGTCAAACACCACGGCACGGCGAAGTACGTGCGTCGTGTGCAGACATATAAGATGCACATCTTCACCTTTGTACAGATCATGTGCCTGGCCGTTCTGTGGATCGTCAAGAGTACCAGGGCCGCCTTGGCTCTGCCGTTCTTCCTCATCCTGATGATACCGCTGCGCGCTCAGATGAGCCGTTTCTTCACCGCCGCGGAGCTACGCGCTCTCGATAGTAAGGGACCCGATCACGAGGTCGAAGACGAGCTGGACTTCTATGAGGAGGCTCCATTACCTGGTTAGACTGTGCCTTAATTGACTATCGGTATCACGGCGTGTCTCTTCCTTTTAAAATTCATCTCTCTATCTTCTATCTTTGGAAACTATTTAAAACTCGTATACCTGTTTCGTATCAGGGTTCTCCTAAAGATATTTAGCAACAGTCCAAGAGTACAGAGTTCTATTTTCATCAGATTGGAATATAAATAGCGTTCTGGGTCCACTGATAGGAAGTGATGATAAGCGGTGTGTGATGTAGCTCAGGTAGAGATAAGACGTATACATTGTAGGAAGGATTGTCGACAGTCGTTTGGACTGTTGGATCTCGTTTTTTATGGTTTCTTGACTGCACAAACGCTTTGATTCCGCGATTTGTCTTGCTTCCATCTAGTTTCTCCTTTTGTTTCCGGAGATCTTTCGCGCGTGCGAGTTCTCATTTTTATGTATCTTTAATCGCAGAAATCTAACACAGATTCCGTGTTTGCACGAATTTTGCTTCAGATGTTTTTTTTTTTTTTTTTTTTTTTACTATGTGTAGTCACCGCAAAACAAAATATAATCGATAATCCACCTGTGAGATTTTCTGAATGAATTATTTTCGCACGCGTTTTCAACGAACGCTACGGTGCGCATTTCGTTTTTTGTTTCTTGAAAAATCAAATGTAGAAAAACAAACCGGTGCCTCTGAGTGCCTCAAGTTTGCGCTCGACGATACAATGCTCAGGAAAAGTTACTGTAACGGCACTATGGTATATGGGATAGTGCCAAAAAAATCGAAAAAACGAGGCTTGGCTAGACTAAATGCGACGACCGTGTGTGAAGACATACTGTGTGAAAAAACATATTTTTCCCTTCTCTCGTTTTTTTCTCTTCACTCTCACACATATATATATATATACACACACATATCTCTTTAAATTTGTAGATACACGCGCACGTTTTTACGTATCCGCGCGAATACTTCTCTTGTCCACAGCTGTACGAATTCCTGTACAATTTCTTTTTACTTACTGCACAGGTACTTACACACTCGCGGATACGCTATAAGTATAAGCAAGACAAATTCTCTTATATATACATATATACATACATAAAATATAAATATACATATTTTTATATCTCTAGACACGTCCATAAATTTTTCGACTTCATGAATCCTCGCGCGTTGAACATGGATCCTCCGCGTTTTTTTGCGGGATCTTTTTAAAACGAAGAAGAAGAGATCCGAGATTGTAAAGTCGGAGTGCGAACACGTACCTAACGCGATGTTTTTAACTCCATCGATCTAATTTGGTGTGTGTGTGTGCGTGTATCCCGAATGCGCGCGAATTCCCATCGCGCGCGTCTGGTTACGTACACACATCCTATATATACATAAATATATTCCAGTACTTACTACTTCGCGTGAAATACTATGACTTTAATTCGTTCTCTTACGGCTCGAAATCTGAGGTCCGCGCGCGCGCGCGCACGCTTCGAGCGAGAGACCGAGCGATCAATGGGCGCTATAATTAGAGCGATACGAGAGAACTTACACGGTGTAAGGAATAAGGCTGGTGAGCGATGCGTTCTATAGCGAGAAAGAGAGAGAAAGAGAGAGTTATAGTTAACTAAAGTAAACTATTTTCGAACATAATAGAGAAGAATATATATATATATACACATATATTTAGAAGATATATATATACTGTATTTTCATTCGTTAGAGTATTTTATTAAAAAAAACTTCCTTATTGAGACCGTGTGTTCCCGCTTACTACAAATTTGTCGATTGTTAATTGTGTGACAATCGATATATACACACACATATAGTTACACACATAGAGAGAGGAAGATCTCTAAAGAGCGGAGGCGGATACTTAATCATTGTGATAGCAACAATAGAAAATTGCTCGAGATACCCGCGAGCGCACCCTTAATTGTTAGTAACGCAGTTTGTAAGAGATTCTAATTAGCGACATTTAAAAATCGATTCATAGAAGTATCGTCGATATACAAGCGCACGCATTATATATGATATGTACATTCACATGCGTTACTATATTGTATCATTGATATTACACAGCATAGAGAAACTTTATCGAAAAAAAAAAAACGAATTGTTTACGAAACGATAGAATGATATATTGTATAATTTAGTTAACGTACACAGTATTAAAAAAAAAAAAAAAAGAGAGTAATAATTAGGAATAGGCCAGTAGCTGGTTTACGCCTTAAAACTTAGTGACTGACGAGAAATAAAACATATTTTAATTCCTTCGCTTGTTCGATTATTCAACCCGTTCCCGAAAATATAATTTTCCTCAGTTAATAATTTTGTGATTGATGTCTCTTTTTGGACAAGAGAAAGAGTGTGAAATGTCTCGCGCCAGAAGTCGTACTGGAACACACTGTGTACGTGTCCGTAAACATACATATTATATGTAACATATATCCCTTCTTTCACGCCTATCCTTCGATGTGTTCGTGGCGAGTGGGATTACTTAATGGAAGCATTAGTACAAGTCGAAAAGAATCAATTCTCGAAGAAACGTCGTTTTCGTTCAGATGGCGAGAGAGAAATAAAGTGTTTTCCACGCGTATAAAACAATACGATGAAAAGTTCCGAGTGTTTTCCACATGAATTGCGTTAAGAAGACTGTTCTATAATCTTCGTTTTTTTTTATACATAGAGAAGTTTATGTATTATGGCAATTACATTCGCGTACAAACATGGCCTCGCCGCGAAGATTAGTGCCCGCATTGAAGCATCTGTCACCTCGGCCACTCAAAACTGTTCTAAACACCAGGTAGGAATGAAATAGTTCAAAACAGTATCGATTGGGATTTTCAAACCCGGCGTGTATAAACAAGGTGTGATAATTTTTTTTTTTTTTTTGAAAATGTTTTTCAAGCCCGAAAACCCCAGGTAATAATCAACGAAGAGCAGAAAGTAACAGGCTGCTGTCTCCCTTTAATATCGATACTCCCAACAGAATGGAAATACTGAGGAATGGTCTACCGAGAAAGCATCGTCCTGTGCTGGGAGCCGGTGCTTTCGGTACTGTCTACAGAGCGCTTTACAAAGGTATCTTCTAACATACCATACCACGCTCTCTCTCTGTCTCGCGCAAAATTCCGATATTCCAATTTTCTTGTGTGTGGTCAGGGGATGAAGTGGCTGCCAAAGTGATTCCGCGCAAAGGGAACGACCACGAGACGATAAACTCCGAGAAACACGCCGCTGTTCTGCGACACGCTAACATTGTGAGAATATTGAACATCGAACAGGGCAACAGCTTATCGCTGATAACAATGGAACTGTGCGGCACGTCGCTGCAGGACCGATTGCAGGAGTCGCCGCTATCTCGCGAGAAACGCGTCTCCGTTTGGAGAGACATTGCCCACGCGCTCCAATTCTGTCACGCTCACGGCGTGATACACGCGGATGTGAAAGCGACCAATATTCTAATAGCTGAGGATCAGGCGAAGCTCACCGATTTCGGTAGCTCCATACTGCTCAGCGAGCCGCACGACTCGATCAAGCCGCGAGTATACAACTCATTTTTTTTTAATCTTTCTTTTGAAACTTAATAAAAAAAAAAGAAAAAAAAACGTAGAATATTTGGTTTCTTTTCATGTGAAAATTTTGTGTCTCTCTCTCCGTCAGGGCACACCGGGTTACACAGCGCCGGAAGTTCTCAGAGGAGGCGTGCCTACGTTCGTCGCTGACATTTATTCACTAGGAATTGTAGCCTGGCAAATGCTGTCCAGACAGGTGCCCTTTCACGGATTACACAGCCACACCATCATTTACATCTCCGCGAAAGGAACGCGTCCCAACGACGAGGCTCTTGATGATGAATTTAATGGAAAATACAAAGAGTTGTACAGAACGATGTGGTCGCAGAATATCGCGGACAGACCCACGCTGAGGGAAACAGTTGATAGGCTCGATCGTTTAATTACAAGTTGATATTTATTTAGCAAAATTAAACTTAAGAATCCAGTATGTGACTAAGTTACCGTTTGTACTTTTATCACAATTTCAAGAACAAAAGTGTAGATGTACAGTTGGCTTTTTTCTTATGTGCCTGGAATGTATAATTCGAAAGTTTATGTGTCTGGCATCTCGCCACCAGGTACTAACTGTAACAGAGAAGAAACAAAAGCATGTAAAATCGAATCTCCGCTGGTCTGTGCCGTGCGCGATAAAAAAAATTTGTAATCTGCCTGAAATAATTAAGTGTCAAAATAATTAGAGAGAGATATGATAGCACACTGTGATAATAACCATAGTGATATTGCTGCCGTTGAGAAGAATCTGATCTAACTTTGTGACTCTGCGGCCCTCGGGGGTCGCTTCGCTTTCCGTCACATCTTCGAGCAACATGTTCACGAAGTCATCGAAACCCTGTAGAGTTCCCACGATCTCTTTGTCGTTTTTCATAATAATGTGTATCCGGGATCCGATGCATTTGTCGACGAGTTCTAAAAACAAATGACGTTTGTGTTGACGTTTTAAAATGTCCAAACCGGTTAAGGTTAGAAATACAAAATTCGCAAACATTTCGAGTACACGGGGATTATTTTACCTAAAGGCAATAAGGTAGACGGATTTGTGCTGACCGAAGTAGTCATGACGATGATTCAAACGGTTGAGCAATTGCAAGAGTACAATTACACAATAACAATATACAGTTAAAACCGCTCCGTTTTTGACTGACGAGTTTAAACTGCGATACTGTCATCTAGCGGCGGCCATAATTTTGCCGCCAAACACAGCGGAACACATCCGACGTCATCTAGATGACGCCTGCATCGTAACCAAAAACTTGTGCGATCAAACTAACCATAAAAAACATTCCGGTATTTGTCACGGTCGCAAGACGAAAAAACGAAAAACGTTTCGGGTGAATGCAAGCAATACTGAACATGGACTTGAATTGTCAGAATTCTAACTTAAACGCTGAATATTTGCTCGACCAGTTAAACACAGCCAGGCGAGAGATTAATAATTTGAGGTATTTTTATGAAATCTCTTCATTTTACACTCTCACGCAAACATAACTTATAAATATTAATGTACTTATTAAATTTCTTCCCTTCTGCTGAAAATTTTCCCAATAATTTTATTTATACAAATAAATTGTATATCTACAAGTAGTTGTGAGTTGTTGTGATGTTTCAGTAACATATGTTTACAAAAATCTTATATCTCAAACAGCCATGCATGTGTGTAAACAAAAATTCAAAATTTACCAGACCGTCCTTATTCAAATATATTACAGACAGCAGATAAAAGGTCTGAAGTACATATTTGACAAAGATGTTAGTAGCATCAAACATCTCTTGGAAGTGCAAAAGGATAAGGAAACTCTGCCACAGTCCAAATTAATATCTACAGAAGAGGCAAAACCTGGTACGAGCAAGGATGAAGACACTCTTAAGTTAAAACCTATCGGTATCATTTCCACTTGGTTCCCTAACAAGCGAGCGACCCCACGACAACCTGGAGTTTGCGGAAAAGTTCCAGGAAAGCTAACACTCTACAACTCTGTATTCACAAATCCGGATCATGCTTTGCAGGGATTGCAGGATTTTTCTCACATGTGGTAAAGTGGAATAAAAGTTTTTGCAATAAGAATTTTAATGCTGCCAATGAAACCACAAAGAATCTAATCTTTGATTTTTCCCTTCAACAGGATTTTATTCTATTTCCATAGAAACGATTCAACGCATACTCGTGCGAAAGTAGCTCCGCCGAGATTGAACGGTGTGAGAACTGGTGTATTTTCTACACGTTCCCCGCATCGGCCATGTCCAATTGGTCTGAGTTTAGTGAAGATTCTCAAAATCGAAAATAATGTCGTTTATTTCGAGGGCGTCGACATGGTGAATCAGACTCCTGTTTTAGACATAAAACCGTACATTCCGCAATACGATAGTCCGCTACATATCGAGAAATCAGTTAGGATGCAAGAGAATAGTGTAAATATTTCGGACATGTTTCACAACAGAGAGGAGACGTCGGTTCCAACCGGGGATCAGTCGGTCGATTCTTTCAATGACGAGATGGACGTCAACACTGACGAGCAGGCCGAGATTGATATTTCCAGAGATGAGGAAATAGCTTTAAGACTTCAGGCAGAAGAATTCGAAGTATATCCGTACTTAGATGACTACAACATCGCAAGACAATCTTCCCAATTAGCTGAACCTCATGCCAATGCGATCACCTTGTTACAAAGCGGTACCAATGCGGATATTTTACACAGAGAAGCGTATCTTATGCGACATGGGACACCCGACTCAAGATCAGACTTAAATTCGTCTATCGATTCGCAAACGGAGATGTTGAGAGAGTTGAACGGCAGATTGCGCGACATAGATATAAGCAATCCTAATACAAATTCGACGCACGTAGAGGAGAATAACGAGAGAAATTATACCGAAAATCAGACGTTACGCAACTCCAGATTGTTGGACGGGGCGGATGGTCCGAGCACGGTTTGCGGCACCGATGTAGATCTGATCAATCGTCATGTACTGCATACGAGAGTTGACAATTCGCCCGTGAGGATGGGAATACGCGAAGCACCCGACGGCGAGGAAGGACTCGAGTCTCAGAACTTGACGCCATCGCGAACTTTGCCGGACATTCACGCGACAACAACCGCGGCAGTCGAACCGGTAAATCCGACTACGACGGAGAGCAACTTCTCCGAGATAAGAGTGCCGGATTGGATCTCACAGCCTCGCACGGCAACGTTGTCCGTGATTTTTAACGAACGCGCACTGGTGCAATTGAATGAAATTTTGGACGATAAAGTTGAGGAACAAAAACAAGCTATAGAGAATGTGCTTAGGGAAGATCCTAGGTCTGTGTATTTGAGACAGAGATGGGGTAGTCAATTTTACACCTTTTTAATACACGACCTTCATATCACGTGCAGGTTCGACGACAGTCGAGGTATCGTAACTGTATTTCAGATTCGACATGCCGGTCGTACTTGCGACTGCGGCGAGCCGGAATGGCAGTGCTTGGGGCATTCTCCTTTATCTTAATGTATTTCGTGAACGGATCAAAAAATAGAGAAAAAAAACAACTTATACACAAACACAGACACACAGAGAGGATACAAAAAATATTGTTACGTCGTAATTTTGCATGCAAATTTTAAAATAGTTTACTTTGACTCGATTACTTCCACGTCTTCGATATCTTCCTCGTAAAATACCCCCCTACAATTTCGTAGCGATATTGGCGGTCCCATTCTGTAACTTTTTAACACGCGTTACAAGAAGGCATGCGTCACGATACATTTCTCTGCGCAGACAAAATGTATTGCAAAACAACACCGCATCGTTACGTCAACGAATTTCATCGTTACAAGTTACAGAAACGATGTTTTTCTCATGTTGGAATCGACGCAGTCGTGATTTGAAAATAAAAAAAGAATCCTTCAATCGTAATGATCGCGTTTCCGATATGAAAAAAAAAGCATCGCGTGCCGCACGCTTCGCACACACATACAAGTAATGCAATTCGTTTATAAAAATACTTTAAATACGAAATACGTCTTACAGATATAAATGTAACTTGATGAATGTAAGCATTACAAGTTCCTATATTTTGTTAATATGTGCAATTTTCCAATTTAGTATTATTTATATATTATATATTATATAAGCACTTTTTATACATGTACACCCACACGAGAGCATAAGACCAGTCCGCATAAAATTGAAGGAAGAAGATGACGATGATAGTGTATAATTTTTTCTTACGAAATTGTGATATATTTTGTACGAAGCGATATTTTCTCTGAACATATATTTATTTATGTGTACATTAGTATGTTAGAGTCCGCTCCCGCAGAGAACACCCACGGCTCAATGGGATGGAACATAACGTCAAGGATGCCGAAATCATTGAACGACTCGTGGTTACACAACCTCTTCAACGGCACGATTAACGCACTTTGCAAAAGATCGCTGCAAGAAGTTCATAAAAATATCGTGTGAGAAATAGACTGCTTCTGAATGTAAAATCGATCGCTAGATAATAACGTGCGTGTTATATGATACTCGGAAAGATGATCTCACACACACACGTCCGGGTAAAGTTATCTTACTTGTACACCATTCCGTGCGATACAATAAGTCCCCGATCGTCGGCTCCCGAGGCGAACAGAGGATAGCGTTTGTGATACGCCACAGCGCGTACGCCGGTCCCGTGTAATCGCAGCGTTTGATAAGGTTTGGAACTCAAATCCAAATCGAACCATAGCATCTTGCGATCGTGTGTTCCTACTAAGACGTCATCACCTCCTGAAATAGGCGTAGAATACCAGCAATTGTGAATATAAATTTGTAAACTCGAAGTACACAAATATACAACGCGCACACCCACTTGGATGAATAGCCATTGTTGAAATCCACTGCGAATTGGAGTATAATTTTTTAATTATTTCCTGAGTCATTAGATTGTATATTCGTACATTCCTTTGTGTCTGAAAGAAAAAAAAACATGAAATCGTGATCCATGTAATCCGAAAGTATTAAAATTAGTTGTTCCAAGGTGCTAACACTTACTGCAACGAATAAAAACGTTTTAATTGGATGGAATAAAACACACTGTATCAATCCTTTCGATTTGCTAAACGGCAATTGGGATTTTCGTTTAGACAATTGATGTATCAAGACCGATCTGTTTTGACCGTCCGGTATCACGCTGGCGAAGTAATCTCCTCTTCCGTGCCACGTAACTTGCTTCACAATTTTAAAATGATTCAGAATTATCCTAACTCCGTTGTTCCAATTTTCTCCTTCCGCTTGTTCCCACTGTACCGCACTTTGCACTCTTTCGCACACTAATGATCCAAAAAGCATTAGTCATATTCAGAGATTTATAATGAAAAATTACGAACAAGTGATGTCGGTTACCTTTTATGTTACTTTGCGGTATTATCGACAGGATTTTATCGGTTTGATCGTTACTAAGATCATCCCCGATTCCAGGATTGATCAAAAGAACTTTCTTATCAACTGCAACTGCTATCAAGGACAACGCTTGGTTCGGACACCAGGCGACACTTCGAATAATACCGCCGCAGGGCACTGTTTTCAAACACCTGCCTGTATTCACTTCCCATACTGCGTGAAAACAATGTTGCATCGCATATATTGTTTTTCAAACAAATCTTAATATAAATATGTTACATATAAATTATATTAAGTATAAAAAATATACGACAAACTCACTTTTCAATAACATGTCATCTCCACCGGATGCGAAGAACTGGCCTTCAGGTTCCGCGCTAATGCTTCTGACCATATCCGAGTGGCCTTTGTAAATCATGAACAGTTTTGTCGGGAACGGCTGCAAATCCTTTGGACTGGGCAGCTGCGGGACCAAATCCTCGGGCTCTATCGTCAATCTCATCTTGAACGCTCTAGGACACAGGTACAGATCCAAACATCTCTGAAATCTCTCCTTGATGTACTTAGAATACGCTGGTACTTCTCGAAGTGAACTGTATTTTTGTGGTATAAAGTGCAATTTCCTCTTCCACGGTGTCATCTTCAGTTTGTTCCATTCCTTGAGTTCCTTCGCGTCGAACAAATATTCCGGTGGCGGATTGTAACTCTCCGCATGGCCGGGCAAGTGTCTCTTCGGTGCCGGAATATGCTTGTGAATTCTGCGCATTTCCTCTGCCTGATCGTCGGACTGCCACAACATGTAGAACTGTGGCCCTTGATTTGTTTCTCTTTCCTTTTGCATCTCAGCAGTCGATTTCATCCAACCCATCTTGAGAGCGTGCACCAATTTCGACACCTTTCTGGCTTCAACTTTAGATGGTAAGAAGGAACGTTTGTGCTCGGGGAATTTGCGAAGCGGAGTTTTCATCACCTCGGAAGTGAACCAATCTACCCATGGCTGTAATTTACAGTGAAAATGTGTGACTAAATTCATACAATGTATACTTGATTATAACATATTTACAAAAATTAAACTAAAGCTCACCGCATATTCGTCGAATTGAACATCGGGTATTTTTTGCTTTTGAATTTTAACAATTAAATCTATATCTTCTTCGCTCAATACAACATCCCGGCCAGTTTGAGGATCTTTTATAGTCCTCCAGAAATCGGGATTCTCCATTCTCTTCAAAAAGTTATCCAATTCATCACCCTTTTCGGGTTTCGGAATTTTCTTACCTTCCCAATCGTAACCAACATGATCATAATCGTCATACCACTTCAATGGTATTTTTCCAATTGTGTTGCGAATATCTTCCTCGTCCGAACTATCGTACTCATATTCATCTTCCTCATTTACATTCTTAGACACATCTTCATTGTTATCATTTTTCTGTGTCTGTGTTTTTGTGGCAGAGCTTTTATCATGTTTGCTACTTTTCTTTTTTGATGCAATATCTTTTTTTGCCAATGCTTTGCTTTTGGATACCAAAGGCTCATTGCTCTTACTTTTCTTTTTTAAATTGCTTTTGTCAAATTTTAGTTTTGTCAGCAGTTCCGCTTGTGTTTCTTCATCAAAACTGCTGTTTGACTCAGAATCTTCTAAATCTTCAGTATGTATAGATTTATTTTTGGATACCAAAGGCTCACTGCTCTTACTTTTCTTTTTTAAATAGCTTTTGTCTGGTTTTGGTTTTGTCAGCACTTTCGCTTGTGTTTCTTCATCAAAACTGCTATCTTCCTCAGAATCTTCTAAATCTTCAGCATCTATAGATTCGTAATCTGATTCAGATTCAACATTGTCAGATTCAACTTCATTTTCAGCTTCATCATCAGAAGCAAAAACAATATGATCCTGTTCTGTATCTGAATCAGGTATGTTTGCATTTTCTTCTATCTCCTCATCTGTGGTATCCTCGTCATCATTAATATGAACTGCTAACAAATCTTCTGTGCCAGAATCCTAAACAGTATGTATATCTTATTATTATGTTAATAACATTGTAACACATCAAATATGTATAAGAAATTTTCAATTACATTTAAATTATATTTAATATTTAATTATTCTTCTTATTTATATTTCTCTTAATCACATATGTAGTTTTTAAATTATACATTACACACACACACAAATAAAAATATATGAAATAATATACATTAACAAAACAGTACCTTTGCAGTATCTGCAACATCTTCTACATTTTCTTTCGATTTCGAGTTACTTTGTTTTCTTTTCACGGCTTTACGTGCCATTTTTTTACACAACTTTCAAGATAATGTAATAAAATTGATTTCACACTTTCAAACGAGGTTAGATCGCATCACGTGTAGCACGTTTTCCATCGCAAAGTCTGTAAGATTCACGACAGATGCTCTCTGAGAACCATAAAAATGAATAAATTTCCTAGATTGTTTGATATTCAATGAGATAACAAATTGTCCAGTAAATGTGCTTGCTTTTGTTGGTGCCACTGCGTTTGAACGTTCTCGCGGCCCAATGAGAAGATACACTTTCTACTCGCGCTGACACCTCCATGGCTGACACACGTCGCGAAAACAGAAACGTGTAACTTCCTAAAGATTGCGGAATGAAAACGAGCACATAAAGCGCTCCACGACGTTTGTCCATCACCATGTCGCAGGAAGTGGAGCGGGTCTTCCGTCTTCGGTAACGCGCGCGCCGCGGCCAGCATCGAAGACCGACAACTGTCAAATGACAATCGCGTTTGCGGATTTACGTTCGCGCGTCTGAGAAATGGCAGCGGAAATCAAGCCTGCCCCGGGAGTGAATCACGACAGATTCAGCAACAGCCGCAAGCCGGTGCTTCTCTCCAAGTTGGAGGGATGCAGCGACGACGTGAACGCGGCTGTCATCATCCCGCGGGAAGAGGGTGTAATCAGTGTTTGCGATGACAGGTATGTTAATCTCGGTTTTTCCCCGCGTGTATATTCTCGGCGATTAGACGTGTTTTTGCACACGTCGTCGGCAATTGCGTCTTTATCATCGATCGCTCTTCGAGCGGAGATATACTCGTTATTGCTGTTAAGATATTACGATTATCAACTTTTCAGGACACACCTTAAGCCAGACACAGTTTTTTCTTCTGTTATTATCACTCATGTCTGTCCTATTTTGGAAAGTGTTTATTAAATCAAAAGAAATTTAATCTTAATGAGTCACAGAAAAATTATGTTGTTTTAACTAGATAAGATAAGATAATAAATTAGTATGCATCACATTGCATCCTAAAAATTACTTTATCTTATGTGACAGGCATTAATAAAATTGTGTGGAATTATATCATCATGTGCTAACAAAAAATGATATACATATATATGTACATGGAAGAAAACAAAACTCTTGCATATATTTTAAATTATTTTATTATACATACCACAATTTCTTTTCTTTTATATATGTAATTTTTGAATAATTTATTGTTTTCAAACTAATATGCTTGTGATTTTCATCTTGATTCTTTTATAGGACAGTTAGAGTATGGCTGAAACGAGATTCTGGCCAATATTGGCCAAGCATTTGTCAATACATGCCGGCAGGTGCCACCTCTATGCACTATTGTGTGGAAACAAGACAACTGCTTGTTGGCCTGGATAATGGAAGCATAAGTGTATGTTGTCTTATCTTTTTTTTTCAGAATTATATGCATATGTGTGCAATTGGAGTATTTCACTTTGTAATTGCAGGAATTTATTTTGGAGCAAGATTACAATCGAATGACGGCGATGCGCGAGTATCTGGCTCATCAGGCAAGAGTCACGGGGATCATTTTTGCGCCGGAATCCGAATGGGTATTGAGTATAGGTCGTGACAAATTATTTCTATTACACAGTTCCGAGACAGGACAGAAACTCGGATCGTATCAAACAGACGCGTGGTACACCGCGTTGCAGTATCCTTTCTTTTTTACATAAGCTTGTATATATTGCGCAAATAAAAAATACAGTTTTGCGACAATTTTCAACAACACTTACAATGTAAGAAGCTTAACTCACACGTGAACAGATTTGACTGCCAGTCCAAACATGCTTTCGTGGGAGATTATTCCGGTCAGATAGCAATGTTGAAGCTGGACAATAACGGTGTCACGTTCATCACGACGTTAAAGGCGCATACCGGGAGCATCCATACGTTGGCATGGGACTTTGAAAAACAGTTGTTGTTCTCCGGAAGTTTTGATCAAAGTATTATTGTTTGGGACATTGGTGGCCGCCAGGGTACCGCTTACGAGCTTCAGGGCCATCAGTGAGTATACGCGAAAAATATCTCTTCAGCTTTGATTTGTCTGAGATGTTGCATTCGGATATTTTAAAACGAATATGCTCTGAAATTTTTTCACAGCAACAAAGTGAAGGCATTGTGCTACGCGAGTGAAGAACGTTTGCTTCTGTCGGGAGGCGAGGACGGCGTGATCGTCTGTTGGAACATGGCAGCGAATAGAAAAGAAACTGCAGCTTGGGTCGAGTCTGATATCTGTCAGGTATGTTTGCAAGATTTTTTCATATGAGTGTTCGCTTTGGCAACACATTGCTGTAATAACAAAATCTCTAGGCGTGTGGAAGACCGTTCTTCTGGAATATAAAAGCAATGATGGATCAACGACAACTAGGACTAAGGCAGCATCATTGTCGTTATTGCGGTCGCGCATTGTGCGCCCGCTGCACGTCACAACGAATACCGATACCTACAATGGGATTCGAGTTTGAAGTGAGGGTCTGCGATCAGTGTCACATACAACTTAAATCCGAGAAGTGAGTTTGAAGACGCTTGCTTTCCGTTTTGCACAGGACAACTTGATATGTGATACTGTCGATAAATGAAAATAATAAATTATTTTTCTGCGCAGTCAAACGTCCTTGGCGTCGTTTCACGATGCCAAGCACAGCGTTGTCGGAATGGATCTGGACGCTCCTAGACGAAGATTGCTGACCATCGGCCAAGATCGCGTCATCAAGATCTGGGACGTGACCGCGCTCTTTCAGTGAATTTTCACGTATGTATGTCTCGGAATGAAAAAAAAAACGGATATGTTGCAAATCAAATTATACATCGTCATACTCGGGAGTGTATTCCGGAACCTATTTTTGTGATTATGTAATTGCGTCAGATCGCTGAATCGCGCGATATGGTCCGTTGTGTAACGAGAGAGCCGTTCCGATAGAATGTAGATCGCGAGCGATCGGTCAGTTTATCAGTGATAATATTAGCATGCTTAATCCACACACATACACACACGTATATATATATATATATATTTTCTCGCATCAGATAACAGATAATAATTCGAGAGAGAGAGAAATACAGGGCAAGCGTGTTATTTCAGTAGTGGGTTATCGTCTGAGAAGGTCGTGTTAATAAAATTCTACTTCCAGAAAAATGTTCGTGCAACGCTATACTTGTACACAAAATAATAGACTCCGAATGCAACGTACGTGGGCTTCTTGATTCTCGAAAATGAATGTTAGCTAATCACGAACACGCAACGTAGAAACACGTGTCGAATATTGTGTTAAATCACTTTTGAAAGAAAAAATGGAATTTTTAATAAAGATTTATGTACAGGAAAGTTACATAAATCGAATTATTGTAAAATGAAATATTTTTATTTCAAAACCAAATAATTCTCTATTTTTTTGAAACTCATTAAATTACACACACGTATAGCAGTGAATTGGAAAGCCCATATTTAAACGAGCAATCTTGCAAATGTGTATATATATATAGGTATAGCGAATTTTGCACGTTTTGTTACTGTTGAGATATTTCCGCGCTGTTACATCCAGTTCTACACACAACTAAACATATTTTCAACGAAAGAACAACATCAAGAGTCTAGTTTAGTAGTCGGCAACTCACTAATCGTATAAGCGCGCATTAACTATTTTAATGTGTTTTATCTACTATATAATAATAAAATAGCATAAGGAAATATATATATATAATAGCTAAAATAAAATTCTAAATTCGTTTCTTCTGCATTACTTCCTGCTGCTGTGAGTCATCAGTAAGTTGAACATATACATATATATATATAAACCCTTACAACTGTACTACGTTCGAACCAATTCGAATATAAGTGATATATATCTCGTACTAAGTACTAGTCCTATTTGTTATACGAATCACGTTTGTTTAATATTATACTGCATCGTCTTTTTATGAGAATATAAAACCGGACAAGAAAGTATCCACTGTTGAGAAATAGTATATTTGGGCTACTTTCTTGACTAACTGAAGTCTTCTCAAGTACAATAAGTAGGTACAAGCTATGCAAAACTAATTAGCCCAAAGGGTAACGAATTTCCTGTACTTTTTATTGCGATACGTAAAAGTACATAATTTATCTGTTGATAAATAATGTGTTATCTCTTAGATTTCGCAAATCAAGATCAAACATTTTCAAGTAGCAAACCGGCGAAGACGCCAGATCTAACTTAGCGATAATGAGCTTCCATGGGAAACTTGTATCTGTTAAAAGAAAATTAAATTCTGTAGTATCAGCACATTTGTTTTTTTTTTCCACATGAGAAAACGCGACTTTTTCAATTCGTTTTCTCACCTCTTCGATCAATGTACATACATGAAATGCATATCTTGTACCTGAACGTGTGTGTATTATTCCAATGGCGATTGCCGTCGCCGTGATTTCTGCCCCGCGTTTTTCGCGAGAGAAAGAAGAGGATAATCGCGCTGCGGAAGAAATCAACTTTGTTATCAAAATGCGCCCGGATTTATTCGCAGGATAAATCTTGCATTTTGAGTAGCTGGATCGTGCAAATGCAATTCGCGCGAATCCGAATAAACTGTCTATCGAATGAAAAGAAAAAAAAAACTATATAAACGTATATTTGTAAGCTCGACTAAAGAGAATACACTACGGATAAGTACTGTCGCATTTTTGTATGTTTTGCTAAAAAGACAAAAAAAAAGTATATATGTGTATGTGTAACGTGTTTATTCTATCAGAGAAAATAACACATGTATGTGCTTCTTATTGTGTAAAACGTTTAAGCCGTTATATACACGAAAACTAAACAAACACACAGACACACACACACACAAAATCGTTCATCTCACTCGTCGAACAAATTGTACGCGTAAAGAAACAGACAGAAAGCAAATATGAATTATACCTTCTATGCGTCGTTAAAGACTAATAGAGTTCTCACGTGTAATTTACGAAGAGAAAATGTAAAAAGAAGCGATTAAAAAAACCTATAACTGTATCCTAATCATGTCGGATTGATATATAAAAGTGATGAAAAATATATTTTCAATGTAAAACAATTGCCGCAGCGTCTCTCGTTGACTTTTCTCTGTTCGGCAAAAATAAATACGACGAAGTAACACACATTGTAATCTTACGACTGATAAGCCGTTTCTAGCCGATTACTCGGCTACTGATAAAAAACAAGTGTTTTAGAAAATACTTTCGTTCAAAACAAAATTATGTATAAAAAAATAATCACATAAAAAAATACTATTATCTTATCTTCATATACGAGTAATAATAAAATATTGAGTATCGCTTAATGTTTTTGTTTGTCTTTTTTTTTCTGTAACGTTTTTCAGTTTTACGCTCAGTTTACCAATCGTTTTCTCGCGCTTAATTTTCGCGCACACCTGGTAATAATTTCTGTATAATTAGTCTCTTCGAACAGCTGTTCGCGTATTTTCTACTACATTGGTTTTTTTTGATCGATCGTTCAACGAGCTTGTCATCCTGGAGCTCGTTTAAAATAATAAGATATCGTTCGCAATTTCGTCTTCTTCCGTCGACAAGACAGGTCGCAGCCGATAGCGCGCGCGCGCGCCTGCCGATTTCCGATCGCAACAGGTCGCGCGAGCTGTACATACGTGCCAGGTGAGCGCAGGTAAAGGCGTTGGTGTGCAATAATAGCGCGCAACCACACACACACGCGCGCTCATACCTGCGCTGTTACCTGGCGGAGAAGAACAGCGCCAGTCGGTCGGTCACAGTTGGTTGGTGTACGACTGCCCCTCGTCACGAGAGTGCTTTGCACTCGCACAGTGGGGAAGCCCGAAGCGGTTCTTGAAAGCGCGCAAAGCGGCCTTACCACCTCTATCCGTCTCTCCGGCCAGCTTCCACCTGGCACACCCGATCCGAACCGAAGCTCGCCGAGAGAGCGGGACGTGTTAATGTGCCGGTTCACCGTGGCCCATCCTCCGGAACGACGACGACCACGACGACGACGACGACGACGACCGCTCTTCGTGGCCGCCGGCTGCTGCTGCTCGTGGTGCTCCGCGTGATCTCGCAATTTCAGTTTTTTTTTTTATTCTCCGTGTGCTATATTTTCGCTCGGATCTTCCTGATCAGTCTGCCGTCTTCCCGAAGGGACCGAGAAGGGACCCCTGAAAGGGATCGGACATGAGAAACGAGCTCGTTGCCGCGTCGGAAACAGTGTACAACAGTGCCAGTGTGTTTTGTGCCTCTTAATGGAGCGTGCCGCCGACGTATAGCAAGCAGCCGCTCTTTTTTTTTTTTTTTTTTTTTTTTTTTTTTGGAAGATGCGATTCGCACGCGCGACGAAGAAAAGCGCGCTCGGAGGGACAGGATTCACCTCCGTCGCCTCGGTGATACTCGACTTTTGTTTCGTTTCCCGCATTATGCGAGTTATTATTCCGGAGCGGGGCCTCCGACCATGAGGGCCGGACGTGTGTATTTCGGATGAACGAAGCGGAAGCACGCACCACGGAGGAGGAGGATACCAGTTGCTCGTTTCGGCGGTGAGCGCGTGCGATCGCACGGCGAAGTTCAGAGTTCGGGGATTTATATTTGTTTGTTGTTCCAACACGCTGGAAAAAAGAACGAAACTGGAAAGCTGCTCGAGGAAAATACTCGAAACATCTCGATGAAACTCGTTCTTCAAGGAGGATAAATTGCGACTCCTTGCGAAATACCTACTGAAAAACCGGACCCGATAAAAATAAAATGCTTCCAAATATATTTTCAATTTCTCGTATTAATGAAATAGATTTTGTGAAACTCTTATCTTGGTGATGTAACTGAAAGAATGTGACGAATAACTGAAGCGCGAATGTTCCGCAAAAGTCTAAATGATTGAAATTGAATTTTAATTAATTTTTGTGTACCAATGTCCAATTAAGACTCTTCCAATAATTGGCATTTATTGATTGTTTTTCTGTACTTAACATTTTCGTCTGTAATTGCTTTTTACTTAGTAGAATTACCTTAAATTGTTTTGACATTTTAAAGTTCTTTAGGAAAATTCTTGAAAAAGAAAATTGACAGGTCTTTAAAGTGCCAATCATTGAGTGATTTTAATCCTATTTGTTTACAATTATCGTATTTATTTATGATTATCGGCAACAATGTTTGAAGTGTTGTTTCTGCCTGAACGCGAGACTCGCGAAACAAAAAGACAGTCGGCCATTTAGTTAAACTTGTGTTCCACGTTTTCCTTTATTATACGTTCGCGAGACTTAAATGGACCTTATCGCGGCAATGAGACGTGCGGTGACGTTGATATTAAAAAAAGCATGACAAATTCCAGCGATTGATACGCGCCCGGTAGGTGCCGCGATAGTAGTAAGAGATAAGCGTGATGATGAGATAAAATTAATGACGACCCGATTCTTCAAATGCGTGTTCGCACTACAATAATTGATAATCGCACACACTCGATATCAATGTCGCATTCCTCCAAACGAGCATCTCCTTCCTCCTTCCTGCAACATCACTTTCTTTAATTTGTTTGTCGGAATGAAATGCCACGTGAACGTTTAAATTCGACACGTTTTCGTAATGCGGTGTATACACGCATTAATAAATTAATTAAATTGCGTACAAGTTAGCACAGTAAAAATATATTAAACAATAGTAAAAGTTTTTTTGCAATAGCAAAACTTTCTTTTTGCGCGGAACGCAAATTCGACTCCTAAAATTTATTGCGCATTTAGCACATTGGCTCACACGACCGATACTATATGATCTATAGTTTGTTGCTTAAATTTGTCTTAAAAAGGTTCTTCTTTGTTTTCGCGCGTTATGTGTTTCCTCTATCTATTTTTACAATATAAGTTTATGTATTACACGTGCAATTTACATTATATTTAAAATAGATACAACTTCTTATCATAAAAAATTCCAGACTACTGCGTGGCTTATCTTATTTTATCTCGATGAGTACATTCCTGCGGACGGGAAGACTACGACAGGATAAAGTTGTACGGATTCCTCCGTCGCGCGTCTCACTTGATCACCCGTTAAAGTCTCCAAGCTCGCGCGTGGCGCTACGCCACTGACCGTTCTCCACAGATATTTTCAAAGTCAATGACTGCGACTGTGCTCACGCCCGTGCGTCAAGTTCACGGAGAGACGCGGGTGTCCCACGTTACATGCGCGCATAGACAAAACTGAACAAATTTCCCGATCGCCTTGGAGTAACGAGATAGGATTCTGCATCCGCGACACTATAAGCGAGAAACGCGACGTTTCTATGTAATTTTCCATTCATCCAGGCCTGTAGTTCCATTCATCACCAGAATTTCTGTCTGGCGACGAGCAAGTGTTTTTTTTTAAATTGTCGGGTGTAGCGAGAGGATGAGACACTTTCTCACCGTTAACAACCGGAACAGGACGCGCGCGAAGGATAAAACCGAAACGTGACTTCTCGGGTCGGACGGCAAAACACTCGATCGCACGAATGATGCCACGCGCCCATTCGCGAGATTCTTGTGATTCTTTCTTGAAGATTCAAATGTGTTTTGAGCACGCGCACGTATAAGTATGCGTGGATGCTACTCGCAATTAATGTTACAGCGATGATATCGCAGAAAGATTTATCAGAAGTGATACAAAATTTTGTCACTTTTTAGTCACTCTTTGCTTTTCGGAAGTTCGAAAACAAACGGTGAGTGAGATTTTTTAATTAAAAATTAAATTAATCAACGAGAAAAAGATATCTAAATCCGCTGGTGTTATAATGCGTGGATTTATCATTGAATAATAAATAATCAATAGCAAATCCACGTATTAATAAATCCACGATTATTTATACGATTGTATATAATGTTTTATTTTTTATTCTATAATTAAATACTTCTTCAAAGAATTCCACGTGTTTCGTGAAGGCATTTGACAAATTGTGTCTATATATACATCGTAGGATCAACGTTGGCGTCATCCATCTTCGACCACGTCCGAGAATCTCGATCTAAATCCATCATCGTCGTCGCGCGGCTCGCGACGCTCCACTCGAATTCAAGAAATTCAATTTCTCCGCCGAGAGCAAATTGCCCGATGACAATGCAAAATGCGCGCTTTATTTTCGCGCAAGACCTAATCTCTACGAGCAATAACTTTTCTCTCCACCCGCCTTTCCCTCTTTTCTCTCCCTCCCCGGTTATTCCACTGTAAATTGTATCGCGCAGCCAAGCGCGAACCGGCGCATCTTGATCGCATTTTCTGCCAAGAGAATTGTATCCTCCTCGCTTCAATAAACTCTGTCAATGCCGTGCGACTCGGGGAAATCGGTCTTTATCCGCGTGGGCATATTATATGTATATATATAGATCGTATCAATGGTAACACGCACACATAGAGCGCGTCGCCGTGAGAAAAAGCTTAAGCGGCTATTATGCGATATTCCGCATGAAATCACGAGACCGCCTTCTTCTCAATTAAAACGCGTGCGAATATCCATCAAGGAAACCATAAATTCCTGCAAAAATTACAAAGACATGTAAAATTAAATTATTGTGTGCCAAAATTGCGCACACAAGAGCGAATTATGAAAATTGCGCGCGACGCGCGTCGGTTCACAACGAAAAGAGAAGATGAGTTGTGTGATGTTCGTTTCCTTTTGATTTTCATCGGATACCATCACGGTTCGACGGTCCGCGATAATACGCGTCTATCGGAAATTGATGGCTTTTACGCCAAGAGAGAGAGAAAGAGAGAGAGAGAGATTTATCTCTCTCGCGCGGTGATTCTCGATGAGATCTCGTCTCGGGGCCGTATGGCTCGGCGCGATATACGGACTGTCTAACCCACTTTTGCGAACAGGTTTCTGTTCGCTTCCACGCTAACGGTGATCGACCAGACGTGTGTGCCGGGATGCTTTTCCTCGGAATAGATGCAGCGACACGCGTGTTCGCGCACGTAAACTTGTCGTCGGAATCTCGGGACCGACGACGGCAAGCTCGTGCTGTACAGCTTTCAAAGCACATTTGTTTAAACGTCGAACCAAAGCGTGAAACACTGAAAACGCTGTTGGATATGTACGATAAAAAAAAAAAAACAGACTAGGATTTTTTTGTACATGTGCGTTCAAAGAAATAAAATCATATTTTACGCACTAATAAGGTAAATGTCCCAAATTCGGTCACGCACCAATTGAACCGGACGTTTATTGAAGAAATAAATAATTATTGTAGATATGTAAATCTTAAACAATTCTCAATGCTTTAAGTAATTTTTAAGATGTTTTTAAATATTCGTTTAAAGAAATACTCGGTTACAAATTATTATTTCTTTAATAACAATGTTTGGCCACAGTTGCACTTGTCTGGTCATTGGGACGCTCGCTTGATCTGCGATTGCCAAATAAGTTTCTGAGTTGTTTCTTTCATTATTAGCTGAACTTGCGCAACAAGTACGAAACGTGATTTCCATTCGATCATATGTGTGTTTTATTTTTTGATTTCAGGCGGAGCGACAACCACGACTTAAGAGATGGTCATCGTTACACGGGTAGGTTTTTCTTATCTTCAGACTCATGTGAGTATGTATGTGAATGTTCACTTT